>JAODAL010014629.1:0-86768 GCA_025379985.1 Phyllomedusa bahiana
AGCACGGACAGAGAACAAAGTCAAGACCTTTCCTCCAACTTGAGAAAAATGAAAAAAGAATCCCAAAGAAAAAGGCACCTGGGTGTAACAGGAGCGTTAACCCCCGTTTTCCAAGTGAACCAATTGGCCCACATAACGGGGGGGCAACCTCCCCGGGTATTACTGTGTACAGAAAAAGGGCGGATTTTCTCCAACTTCCGTTTCCCGCACTCTGTTCAGCACACTTTTTCGTTGCTGCTCATCGGGGCTTTTTTAACCTGCGTGTTAAAATACGGACGCCCCTGGGCTTTCCCACACCCACTGTAATCCGGCCGGGGTCGCTGGGGCCCCAGACAGTAAGTCAATGCCAGTGAAACTAAAAGGGTGGTTGAAAGACTTTTTTTCCCGGCATTTTTTAAAATGGGGGGGTATGCATTTTGGGGGCTCAGCTGGGGCCCCAGGACAGGTTAGTCAATGCCTTCAACAAAAAAAAGGTTTTTTGAAAGACCCTTTTTCCGCATTTTTTAAATTGGGGCCATGCAGGGGGGGGCTCATGCTTTGGCCCAGGACGGGTATAGTAAATGTCCATTCAACAAAAATGGTGTTGAAAGACTCCTTTTGCGGCCTTTTTAAAGTGGGGGTCATGCGGGTTTGGGGCAATCGTGGCCCAGGACAGGAAAGTCAATGCCAGTTAAACAAAAGGTGGTTGAAAGACTCCTTTTTGCGGCATTTTTTTAAATTTGGGGGGTCATGCGGGGTTTGGGGCTCAGCTGCGCCCGGGACAGGGATTTCAATTCCATTCAATTTAACATATGGTTCAAATCAACTCCCCTTCTGGCACTTTTTAATTTGGGGGTGTGCGGGTTTTTAAGGGTCAGGCGGGGGACAAGCGGGAAGAAATGGTCTTTTACTTTTTTTTCTGTGACTTTTATAACCTAAGTGTGTTGCCCAAGATTGTAGCACGTATCCATTTTACTGTTGTGGATGTTAATTTCAGCTTTCCCCTTTTTTGGTGTAATAATGAAGGTTTTCTTCCCCTAATTTTTTGGGCATCGCGCATAATCGATGCCCATATTGAAAAAACCCTTTTTCATAGCGCCGACATCGACATCGAGATCTCGTAGCCAAAGCAATCGTCAAAACAAAACAGACAGCTAATTCAATCAAAAATGGGGCAAGAATACTAAAGATCAAAACCAGGAATTTTACAAAAATGGAAGGGGAAAAGGGGTGGGAGCTCTTAAAAGGGGTTTTCCCGGGGAAAGAAGAAAATTAAATAAAACTACAGTCTTAATGAAAAAATTCCTAAATATCATACTTTTGAAAAATTGTGTAGCGGCGACCCCCGCTTTTCGGCCCCCGGGGCCCCGGGCGCCCCCGTGGGCCCCCCCCGGGCCCCGGGGTCGGGGGCGCCGTGGCCGCGGGACACCGGGTCCCCCTGCGGGAACTTACCCCCCGCGTTCCTGCCCCCCCCGTCTCCTGCCCGGGCCAGGCTCGGGGGCCCGTTTTTCCCAGCCGCCCCGCGCGTTCTCGTAAATTTAAAGGGCAGTGCCCCCAAAAATTGGTTGTCTGCCTCCCTCCCCTATTTAAGGGTCCGCTCTGCATATTCCTCCGGATCTATGTTGCCCCCAGCCTGGAAAAGCGTTCCTGAATCATAGTCGCCCACCGTGTACCAGACCCTTTGCTACTTTTCCGACTCCAAACCTTGCCGCCTCCCCTGCCCCTTCCGCTTTTCTCGACCACAAACCCTTTTCCGCCTGCCCCTGCTTTCTCCCCTGCCCACGACACTTTCTGGGGATTTTCCCGATTCTGTACCCCCCTGACCTCGGCCGCCACCGCAAGAAAGTCCGTCAGGGGGGAACCGGGTACTCAGCCGCAGCAGTCCATCCGCTTTGCGGCGGGCTCGGGGAAAAAACCGGGGGCACTTGATTCCTTCCCTGGCGTGGCTTAGCTATCATCGCTTGCGGGGGTCCGTGGATCCACTACTCACCGTTACAGTTAGATCCACCATGGCCCCCAAAAGGGGGTCCCTCGCCAACCCCTTGGATCCCCCCCATTGTCCCCCGCAGTCGCAGAGATCGCGCAGCAGCCAGCACTGGCGCTGCCCCCCCTTGTTTCGCCAACTCCGGGCGTCCCAGAAAACCGCAGCAAACCTGCCTCTTCCCGGGCTCCCTTCTACCCCCCCCACCCGTGGCACCGTGGGCCGAAGCCCCCGCCCCCCTCCCTCCAAGTTTGACGGGGGACTCGAAGTCTGTAGGGGTTTCATCACCAGTGCCCATGCAGGGCTAGGGCCCGGGCCAGTTTCCCTTGAGAGGTAAAAGGGTGGCGTTCGTGTTGACCTGCGTCCGGGGAAGGCCCGGGCCTGGGCGACACCCTTTGGGCCCGGAGTGATCCTGTCCGCAGACTTCAGGCCTTTCCCCCCTGAATTCCGCGGGTTTTTTGGGGAGCCGCCGAGCTCTTCCGCGGAACCGCTACCAACTACCCAAGGGGACTCCTCCGAGGGAATATGCGGTTCAGTTCCGCACCCTACCCTCCGGCTTCTTGAATGAGCGCTCTCGGGCCCAATTTAAAAAGGGGTCCTCGAGCAAGTAAAGGACGTCCTAGCGCCAGGATCCCCCTTCGTCGTTGAGGGCTCATCCATCTTGCACTCGCTAGATGTCTTTTTTGGGGAACACAGCGGAGCTCCGTCAGGGGGGACTTGGCACAACCCCGCCCCCTCCCCGTCTGGCTCCTGATTCCAGAGATCTCCGAAAACCCCTCCGCCATTGTCCCTAAAGCCCATGAAAGTGGACGGGAACCTGTCAGTCCGAAGTCCCGTCCAGGGGGGAGAATTTTTTCCCTTTCTTGCGCCACCCCGACTTTTCGCGGGAGTTGTCCGCAGCGCCCCAAAGCGGTCGGGAAACCCCCGCACCTGGGGGCTGTAGGAGGGCTCCCTAGGGTCAGCCCCCTTCCCCCGCTGATTTGCCTGGGAGGTAACGACGGATGCGGGCCTTCTCTTCGGGTCTCGGCCTTTTTGGCTCCGCCCCCCGGGGAACTTTATTCACGCCCCCCTGGTATCTCGTTACCGTTTGCGGTGACCCTCTAGAAAACCCTTGCTCATCTCCTCTGTCAGGGGGGAAACCTTTTCGCGACCCCCATCCATTCCCACCCCCCTGACGCCCCGGGGTTTGGGGGTCCAAACCGGAAAGGTTGTTTCCCACGCCTGCCCGCGTTTTTCGGCGACCCGTTGGGGCTCCCCGGGCTGAAAAACGCCCGCCCCACACTTCTGGAAGACAGGCGAAGTCTTGTTGGGGGAGGGAATGCCAGGACTCTGTTTGGGGGCACCACGCCCGGTGCCACCTCCCCTCCCTCGTCTGTCAATTTTCTCGGGGTTGCCAGCATCCCAGGATCTTGGGATGTTTTCTCGGAAAAGCAGGCCTAAGTTACCGCCCCGGTCGTAGCTGTCCTATAGATCTCCCCCCCGGTCCCGTCCCCCACGGGGTAGGGTCTATCCTCTCTTGTGCCCGGGGCCCCGGGCTTGTGGGCCCCTATATACAGGAGAACTTGGCAAAAGGATTTAAGAAAAGTCCCCCTCACCCCCGGTGCCGGCTTTTTTTTTTCGTTCAGAAAAAGGGGTTCTCTTCTCCGTGCATCGTTATGGGGACAAAAAAGATCCGGTGAAGAATGCTACCCTTCCCCCTGTTTTCCCCGGCTTTCGCCCGCCCCCGGGGACCGTCTTCCCCAAATTAATCTGCGAGGACCCTATACCTCATCAGATTCGAGAGGGTGATAAAGGGAAGACGGCATTCAACCCCGGAGGGGCATTTTAAATTCGGGATGCCCTTCGGTTTGCAATCCCCCAGCTGTTTTCCGGGGTTCGTCAATGAGTATTTCGGGACTTGCTGTAAAACCAGCGTCTTTGTGTACTGGAGCTTTTGTTTTTTTTTCGCCCGACAACGCCCATCGGAGAAATACCCATTTCTGCGTCTTTTGGGGACAACCAACTGTGCTAAGTGAGAATTCCCGTTTCCCACCGGGCCACCCCCTTCCTGGGTTAAAATGTCCCCTCGGGCCCTTCTGATGGACCCACGAAACTCTCTGCTATCCAGCGTGGCCGCGACTCCCGGCTCCGGGCGTTAAAACGGTTTTCCAGGATTCGCCAATTATCCCGGAAATTCATCCCCCCTTTTCACGTTGGTGGCTCCCATGGGGCTCTCCCCAGGAAGAAGCCAACCCTAAAATGTTGGTCCCCGTCTGCCGAGAGGTTTTCCCGTCTGAAGGCGCGTTCTCCTCTGAAAACCCATCTTGGGCGCCCGGTCCCAAAGACCCTTTAGCCTTGAGGTTTATGCCCCTTCCGGGGAGCGGGCGCCGACCGAAAGGGGCCCCCAAAAAACAAGACCCTCAATGCGGGTTTTTTTTTAAAACTTCTTTCGGCAGAACGAAAATTTTGCCATTGGAGATCGGGAACTGTTGGGCCCTAAAATTGGCCTTGGAGAGTGGACACTGTTGGAGGGCCCCATCCGTTTTCGTTTTCAAGATATAAAAAACTCCAGTACCGCAGAGGTAGCGCTTAAATCCCCGCCAGGCCCGGTGGTCTCTTTTTTTTTCTCGTTTTTATTTTAAGATCCTTTCCGACCCGGGGGAGAAAAATGTCAAGGCGGGGCCCTCTCCCGTGCTTTCTGACGTTCCGGGGAGGAACCGTTTTTCCCAGCAATCATGCACCGAACGACTGGCCCGGGGGCTCCTGGGATTCCCTAGTTCCCTCCGGGCAGAACTTATGTGCGTCCCCCCACTCAGGGGAGAATTTGGGGTTGGGGGGATAGTTCCTTTGGCCGGGCCCCCCCGGGAATACGAAAATTTCCCTTTTCCCCTCTCCCGAATTATTGGTGGCCGACTCTGTCCCCAAGAGTCAAAGGCTTTGTTCTCTCCTGTACCACTTTTGCTCGAAACAAGGGTTCCCCGCCATGGCCCCTCCTCCTTCCCTTGCCTGTTCCGGGGTTCCCCCAAAGGACACAAAGGCTGGGCTCATCACGGACCTTTTTCCCTCCTCGGGAACTCGGGCATTGGGGGGTCATGACCGTTTTTCGAAAAAAAAAAAAAAAAAGATGTCCACTTTGTGCCGCTGCCTGGGCTCCCTTCTGCCCCCATTGGGGGTCATTTTTTTTGACATCTTTTGCCTGCATGGTTACCACTCACATTGTCTCCGTCGAGGGTCCAAATTTTCTCTAAATTTTGGCGTGCCTTGGTTCCCGCTTGCAAATTAAACTGGACTTTTTCCCGCTACCCTCCCCAAACCAATGGGGGGGTGGAGAGGTAAACCAGATCTTAGGGAGTTCCGGCCTTTGTGTCCGGGGCGCCCCAAAGACTGGTCCCAAATGCTTCCTTGGCCGAATTTTTCCTTTTAACCCTCGGGACCCGACTCTATGGCCGTTCCCCATTTCCCGTGGTCTTTGGCGTCCCCACGCCCCCCCTCCCCCTTGGCCTGCCTCCGAGGTTCCCGCCGGGGACAACCCGGTTAGGAATCGGGGTCATTTGGGGTGG
The DNA here is from genome assembly GCA_025379985.1 of Phyllomedusa bahiana. Taxonomy (NCBI): domain Eukaryota; kingdom Metazoa; phylum Chordata; class Amphibia; order Anura; family Hylidae; genus Phyllomedusa; species Phyllomedusa bahiana. The sequence continues at coordinate 5,500 of JAODAL010014629.1, forward strand.
ACCCGACAACGTTATCAAGGCATCCGCCCCCATGAATCCCCAAACTGACAAAAGTTGAAAACCCCCCCCCACATTCCGCCTGGAGTAAATGTGGCTTCGGCCAAAAACCATACGCCTCAAAGGGCCCCGTTTTAAATTTGGGGGCCCGGTTCCCCGGGTCTTCAGAGGCTTCGACAGTTGAATCCCGGGTTCCTAAAGCTCTGCCTTTCCATCCCTCCCGGTTTCCCCAATGCCTTTCACGTCTCCCCTCCTTAAACCCCTTTGGGCTTTTTTAAACCCATTCTCCCAGAGGGGCCTGCCCCTCTCCGGTCCTAGGTCCCTGATGTTTTTTGGGGAAAGGGCATCTTGGGCGAAAACCTCAGGGGTAACGTTTTTTTTGGGGGATTGGAAAGGTTGGCCCCGAAGAGAGGGCCTGGGAACCAAGTCTAACATCCCGAAAAAAGACCCTCCGTAAGTTCCTTCGCCTAAGAAAAGGGGGGACCCAAGGGGGGGGGGACTGTAGCGGCGACCCCCCCTTTTCGGCCCGCGGGCCCGGGGGGGGCACCCTGGTCCCCCCCCCCGGGCCCGCCGGGGTCGGGGGCTGCCGCTGGGCGGCGAGCCGGGGGTCCCCTCCTCTGGTAACTTACCCGGCTGCGTTTCCGTCCCGCCCCGCTCCTGCCGGCCAGGTGCGGGTGCCGTTCCCTAGGCCGCGCCGCGCGGCGTCTCGAAATTTAAAGGACATTTTTCCCAATAATTGGGTTTCTGCCTGCGCCCCCCCCTATTTAAGGGGCCCTCTGCAGTCTTCCCCCTGGATCTATGTTGCCCCGAGCCATGGGAAAAGCGTTCCTGAAACATATTTTCGCCCTACCCGGGACCAGACCCTTTGCCTTCCTGCTCCCGAAAACCCCTGCCCCCGCCCTGACCTTCCGCCTTTCTCGACCGAACCTTGCCCCTCCCCGACATTTGCCTGCCCCCGACTACGTTTTCCCGGGCTTCGATTCTGTACCCCCCTGCCCTCGGGCCCCCCCGCAAACAATCACGTCAGGGGGGGGACCTGGTTGCCTAAACCCCCGCAATCCATCCCGCTTTGCGGGGCTTGGTGAAAAACCGGGGGTACTTAGATTTCCCTTCCCTGGGGTGGCTTAGCTATACGCTTGCGTGGTCCATGGATCCCCTATCGCCGTTACAGTCTGCTTGTTTTGTCTAGGGGATAATCATTATAGGAGAAAAAATAGCCGCCTGGCTTCTTCCTCAACAGAAACCCATCCTACAGGAAGTAGGACAGGCTCTGTGAGCTACTTCCTGGTTAGGCTGACTGACATACCTGGGCATGTGCTGTGCTCAGTCAGAGTCGAAAGGAGACTGAGGGCTGTACACACACACACACATACTAGTGTATATATAGAAATAAATTTGGTGTGGATATAGTATATAGAATCTACAGCTCAGCTGGAGGGAAGCGGCTGTTGTGGGACATGTAGTTTTCAGAGAGCACGCCTAGCAACTGTATTTCCACCCACTAGCCCAGTGAGGAGAAAGATCCAACATTGCAATATTGTGCCATATAACAGCATCTATAAGTAGTTCACACACTGAATTGTGACATATAGTTACTCTTATCTCTAGTATTCCTCCATTATATGTTCTTTTTTTTTATTTGTTTCTCACACAACCCCTTTAAGTAGAAAAGTTCCCAGAGGACAGGATCTAGGAAAGCTGGGTGGGGCACACTGCCCCTTTAAATCAGGGTGGGGGCATGTGTGTAGCACATACAGGCCACTAAAGCAGGAAGCCAGAAGAGGGGAAGAACAGGTGCGTCCATAGCTGCAGGCATGAGCTGCAACGTAATCTGTAACGAGTAGTAGGCAGGCAGAAAGACTGGGATAAGAAGGCACATGAGCGCATCTATGGCTGGTAGATGGTATGCATATTTACCTCAATGTAGCTGTTGTGGTTCAATAGCCTTACGTATAGTAAGTATAGTTAACCTCTTAATGACTGCACGCTGTCTTTTGATGGTCCAAGGGAACACTCCTGTCATTCTGGTTATAGGGTTCCCGAGGTATTCAATTAAAGCCTCAGGAAACCGTGTGCAATCAACCCTGAGGACCGGGAATGGACCCCAAGGCTATCTGGTCAGGAAGCCTACTGTTAGGTCATGGTATGTGCTGCCCTAACTGCATCCTGTGTCATAGTTATACAGTGCATAATGTTATAGGATACAGGAGTATGTGAGTACATGAAGAATGTCCAATAAAAGGAATTTAAAAGAAAAATAAAAAGTTAATAAAAAAGTCTGGAAAAAATAATGAATATTTATCATAAACCATTTTTTTTATTAAACATATATTACGTAAAAAAAATCACAAGTATACCAGGTATCCACACAACCATAATAACCTATAGAACTAAATTAACAGGCTTGCACTGCAGAAGAGTGTACTGATGACTGTCCCCTCCTAATGGTCAAGTTCCCTAGGGTGACTAAGGGCCACATGAATGAAAACTGTATAGGTGTAAAACTCACTTTATTGCCCACAGCAACCAATCAGAGCGCTCCTCTGATTTTTCCAGAGTACTATATGAAATGAAAAGAGGCGCTTTGATTGGTTGCTTTGGGCAACAAAGTGAGTTTTAGACCTAGACAGTTTTCCTCCATGTGGCCCTAACTGTGCAAGCAAAACAGAAAAAAAATGTTTAAAAATATAAAAAGTATAAAATTTAATGAAAAGTATTACAAGTTCAAATATACCCCTCTTTTGCCATTTTACAAATAAAAAATAATAATAATAATAAATACTTATAATTGGTATTGCTGCGTCCCATACATTGAACACTGTTGAAGAAGAAAAATTCCAAATACCAAAATTATGTCTTTCTGTTCTCACGGTGTTGTCCCGTTTTTAGCAGCTTGCTCTGTTTGGACCGCTTTACGCTTGGTGGTTTAGTAGTTTGTGCTGGCCAGCGTGTACTTCTAAAACGCTTTGTGCTGGCCCCCATTCACTCTTAGGGAAACCGACAGGTAATTATAGCTCTCAATGAAAGCTATGAATTATCATATTCGCTGGCTGTACTTTGGGCATTTTGCAGCACAATTATGGCCTAAAATACAGCCTGCGAAAACTCAGTGTGAGCATACCCTTTATGTCATGTCCTCTAAAAATTGAAATAAGTGATCAAAAAATTGCTTTTATCCCAAAATGATGCCAATAAAAAGTACACCTCAGCCTGCAAATAATGCCCCCTCACTCACGTCTATAGGTGAAAGAAAAAAAGTTATTTGTTGCAGTAAATGGTGCTGCAATGCAAATACAAGAACTAAAAAATGCATTTTTTATGATGCGGTTTTCATATTCGGTTGTTCAACCAGTTTTTGCATCATAGAGCACTGTTGCGTTTTGGATGCGGATCCATGTCAAAAAACATGCACAAAGCTTTCTGGTCATTTTTCACGCCATCCCATTGACTTTAATAGTATATTTTCCACTGTTTTCTGAGTGAAATACGACAGAAGAATAAACATGTTCCAAGTTTTTTTTTAAAACTGCAGTTTTGAAATCTGACGTTAGAAAATCCGAGTTGTGTGGACTACAACTCGGATTTTCTATTAAGCTCCATGGAGATGGTTTTACATTAATTTTTTGATGGTTTTGAAAATCTTAATCAGCGTCAAAAACTGACTGGATATCCTTGCCCCGATGGACCCTTAAGAAAGTAGTTTGGCATACCAGTGAATGTCATGGCTATATTTCTTCTTCTTTGACTTACAGTATATGAAGATTATGCTATTTGCAACATGGGAAACTTCTATATTTTGCAGTATTGCATTTTATTATTTTCTGACAAGACTGTTCTACATGCTTTAACAATTCTTACACTATATTTGCCTTTTACCTGACTTATTTTAATCTAATTGTAATATTTCAGTAAAGAGTGTTATAGTTTTTAGGAACGATGTCTCAACCAATTTTATAGGAGATTGTAAATTTATGGTTTGATGGATCATTCGTACATTGTTCTACACGGCTGCATTCTTATTACTAACTAAATCAGAATATTGTAACCTAAGATTAAATTATAAGAGAAAAATGTGTTCTGGAAATTCATAAAAGATGAACTTTAAATGAAACTGTGCAAAATGTCAGTACTGCTTTTTATCTGCGTTAATGTTTCTGTTAAATAGGAGAAATAATGATATTAGAAGAGGACTCTTAGAATACCAAATGAGGAAGAGTCACAACATTGCTCTTTTAATCTGATTAAAATATGTTAGATCAAATTAGCTGTAAATGCTATGTACATTCTTTTCAAAAATTCCATGTAATTATTTATTCAGTCTTCCTGTTTTTTACTGAATTAATTTAAATTTCATTATCAGTTTAATATGCAATGCAGCATAGACATCATACTAAATTACAATGAACACAGATGAAATGGTTAATGATAGCATCATAGTAAATAGTTTCTCTACCAACCAGGTTCTCTGCAAGTGACAGAAAAATAAAGCTGGCTAAAAGCACTAAGCCAAGCTCCAGGTCCAATATGGCAGTGGTACAGAAGCCTGTCATACCTTTTTATCCCACTATGGAGATGAGAATTATAAAGGTATTCCCATCTTATTGATTAGCTTTAAACATGTAGGCAAAGGTAAATGAACATTACTGTTTTGATTTTACTTAATTTCAAAGATACATCAAGTTATATATCCTGCTTGTTTACAGATGGTTTCCTAGGTTATGGACTACCTCTGGGCTTTAACAGTGGTGTGGTTGGGTTTGTAACATCACTCATGAGCAGAGCCCGAACCATTAGCGCTTGAAGTCAGCTGTATATTACAGTCGGCTCCATGTGCTGTCACCAACGACTGGAGCATGCTTAGATGCAGTGGTCAATTGCGATATGGTAGCTAAGGGAAAGACAGAGCGAGAGAACTCCCTCTGTCATCTTAACCCCCCTCCCGCAGTGTAATCATGGGGTGCCAGTGACTTCAATTACAAACCGAAAGTCTAAAAAAGGCCTCTGGGCAGTCTATGATGTCAGCACAATGGTGACTAACAGTTACAACACATAGCAGTACAGGCATGTACTGCTATGTATTGCAACAGCGATCTACTGATCACTCAATCAAGTCACCTATGGGGACAGATATAAATATTATGAACACTAAAAACACAAACACCAAAAAAAACCATAAAAACATGCACACCGCTTTTTCCCCATTACAAACGACTATTGCCCTGTGCATAACGACCTAGCCTATAAGTCTGCAATTTTATTTAACATGCCTGATAAATGCCGTAAACCCTCTCCAAAGAAAACAATGACAGAATCAGAAAGTCATGCAAACCCCAAACTAGTACCAATGAAATCAGTTCATCCCGCAGAAAAAAAAGTCTACTCAGTGAGTGTTGTTAAAAATAATTAAAAAACACTACTAGGATTGTTTATTTTCTTCATCTTGCCTCCTAAAAAATTTAAGGGCTCCAAAAAACAAGCCCCTACACAACTCTGTACACAGAAAAATAAAAAAATATGGCTTTTAGACTATTGAGATGCAAAAACATGTTTTTTTTTATAAAAATGTTTTTATTGTTTAAAAGCAGTAAAACATAAACATATATATAAATTTGGTATCGCTGTAATTGTTTTAACCTGATGAGTAAAGGTAACATATCATTTATATTGTATGGTGACTACTATAAAAAAACACTACTAGGATTGCTGTATTTTGTTCATCCTGCTTTCCAAAATTGTTGTGAAAAAGGAATCAAATCATTATATGAACCCTAAAATGGTACCAATTAAAATGTCTTCTCATCCCGCAAAAAAACATGCCCCTAATCAGCTCCATTTACAGCAAAATTAAAAAGTTATGGCTGGCAGACTATGAAAACATACAAACACTTTTAATTTTTTAAAAACACATTTCTATTGTGTAAAAGTAGTAAAACATAAATAACTATAAAAATTTATATTGTTATCGTATTGATATGCATAGTAAAGTTATTATGTCATTTATACCACATATCGAATGCTGTACAATTTTACCCCAAAAACAATGGTAGAACAGTTTTTCCCCCCATTTTCACAGACCAATGCTAAAAAAATCTGTGGAAGACCAAAATCTGCGTTCCCAAAACCAAATAGCACTTTCTCCCTTGTATGCCCTGCCATGCACCCAAACAGCGGTTAACACCCACATAAAAGGTATTGCCATACCCGGAATAAATTGTGTAACAAATTTTGGGGTGCTTTTTTTCCAGGATTGCTTGTGAAAATAAAAAAAACATTTTCAGCCAAAACTACAGATTGTTGGAAAAAATATACTTTTGCATTTTTACAGCTTAAAGCTAAAAAAATATTTGAAACACCCGTGGGATCAATATACTCACTACATTTTTGGATATGTTCCTCAAGGGTAGTGATTTCTAAAGGAGTCTTTTAGGGTGTTTATTATCAAACCAGAGGCTTCTTGCCACCAGTAATTCTAAAAAAATTTACCAAACGAAAAAAACCCCAAATATACATTACATGTCCGGCATCATTTAAAGCATTTTGCGATGTCAAATAGCCCACATTATGGCCTATGAGGAATACTCTTAAAAATGGCAGAATAGGAAACTGGATTGCATTGCATCTTTGTGCCCTAATAATATTAGAATTAAAAACTCTAAAGTTGGCAGATGCATATAAGATTCCTTCCCAATGTTAAAAACAAAATTTTTTAAAACCAGGGCGCATAATTTATTTACTCATAAACCGTTAAGAAAAGGACTGCTGCAATGAGTTCGCTATGACCAGTTTCTTCAGGTGTGACCGAGAGGAGCATCATTTTTTGCTTGTGCCGTAAATGTCGCATAACAAAAGATTTAGAATCAGAAAGGAAATTTCATACAGCGCTTTCTGGTGAGTTCCTTTTTAAATGGCTTCTTGCACTTTGTGAATTTCTGAAGAGGAGATTTATGCCTCTAACATACAGGAAAACTCAGAAATCACATTAAAAACAACAGTCCGATTCTCTTAAAATGTTGACAGATTTTTTGGCTACAACCTCTGTAAAGGGGCAATTTGGGGCTTGTTTAAATCTTTTGGTTTTTATAATGCATACTGGATTGATAAGCAGCTTCACATTAAAGAAACAATGCTCAACCGCAACCATGGCTCTGGCATTATAAAACACTTCCCAATAACTTAAAAAAACATTATACAGATGTCTATACATCCTATATTTGTGCCGTTCCAAAAATACGTGTCGAGTGTGAACCTATTTGCAACCTAAATACAGAAAGGAACATCTGAAAATGAGGTCAAATCAAGGGTTCCCGAAACTGTGGTGAACCAGAGCCTGGAACATTATTCGCCTTGTTGTAAAATTTCGGTAACAAATTAAATTAAAAATTTCAGAAAAGTTTAAATTTACTACACAGCTTACAATTTTGTTAAATTACTCAAACGGTTTAAAAAACTTGAATACTTAAGGTGAAATTTTGATTCATTTATAGGGCCTCGGACTATAAGGCCTCTCGATTCATCAGAAAACTCGATAGCCCTATTGTTTGCCCGATTTTCCTGAAAATTGGATAAATTGCTACAAATTTTCTAAGCCCCTAATGTTGTAAAAAATAGAAAGGCATTTAAAAAATGAAGCCAACTTACAGTAGAAATATGGTAGTTAAAATTATTTTGTGTGGTATAGGTATCTTGGACTTGCTGCACTGTTTTTCTGGCCATTTGTGTTCCTGAACTGGTACCTGTCTGCCTGCTTGCAGTTCCTCTGGTGTTCTTTCTGATTCAACTCAGCAGTTCTTCTGGTGTTCCTTCTGGTTCAAGTCCACAATTTCTCTGGTGGTCCTCCTGGTCCACATCTGCAGTTCATCTGGTGTTCCTCCTGGTTCAAGTCTGCAATTCCTCTGGTATCCCTTCTGATCCAAGTCCTGGGTTCTTTTGCTATTCCTCCTCATGCAAGTCTACTCATCTGTTTGTTTTTGGAACTTTGTTTTCCCCCCATGACTCCAAGAATCCACCCCCTTCTTACATTTTTCATGGACTGTCTGAATTTCTGTATATATCTGAATTTTTCTGCAATGAAGTCCTTGAAAGAACATTACATATTGTATGGACCAATATTTATTACTAACTTCAAGCACAATGTGTCACAAGAAAACAATCTATAAATCACATGGATAGGTAAAAGTATTAAAAAGTTCTTCCCACACAAATTGACATGTCAGATTTTAAAAATGGGGCTGACTGACTGCGTCTTTAAGGGGTTAAGAAAGTGCTGTCTGGATTCTTCTATTTTGCCACTCTTCTGTGTCTTATCAGCAGAACAGGAGCTTGATTCTCAGACCCTGATCTTATTTTTGTTACTGAACAGGACGAGTTCAGTAACCTTGTGTTGTCTTTTTGTGCTGCAGAGCATATAACTACTGACCGTGGTAGAGGGCATGTTGCTACCATGGACTAATGGCATATCGATAGGATATGCCACAAAAGTCTGTTAGGTGCAGGTCCGACCTCTGGAACCTGCATCTATCTCAGGAATGGGATCTCAAAAGTGTTGACTAATAAGAGCAGGTTGCACTTACACACAACTCCTCATTCTGTCATCCTGTCCACAAACTCAAACATTCACACTCCAAACTCCACTATGGTGAAGACCAAAGAGCTATTGAAGGACACCAGAAACAAAATTGTAGCCATGCACCAGGCTGGGAAGACTGAATCTGCAATAGCAAGCAGCTTGTTGTGAAGCAATCAACTGTGGGAGCAATAATTAGAAACTGGAAGACATACAAGACCACTGATAATCTCCTTCGATCTGGGGCTCAACGCAAGATCTCCCTCCCTGGGGTCAAATGATCACAATGACGATGAGCAAAAATCCCAGAACAACACGGGGGGGACTTAGTGAATGACCTACAGAGGGCTGGGACCAACGTAACAAAGGCTACCATCAGTAACACACTACACGGCCAGGGACTCGGATCCTGCAGTCCCAGACGTGTCCCCCTGCTTAAGCCAGTACATGTCCGGACCCATCTGAAGTTTGCTAGAGAGCATTTGGATGATCCAGAAGAGTAATGGGAGAATGTCATATGGTCAGCTGAAACTGCTCCTGCCTCTGCCCGCACTATCCCAGGCGGCCACTAGGGGCACACGAGCAGCTCTCCTGGATTTAAAGGGCCAGCACATGACTCGTGCTCCCTTTTCCACCTATGGCGTTTGGACATGGGCTTTATAAGGAGTCCTCTTCCTGCTGTCGGCGCCCAGTTGTTAGTGTCCGTTCACTAGTGATGGCCTTGTGCGCTCTCTAGCGAATACCCTGTCTGTTCCTGCCTACGTTTATTCTACGTTTATTGCCTACGTTTATCGTGCATGTTTATCGTGCTGATCTGCATCTGCCACGTCCAGTTCTATGCTCCAGTTTGCTCCAAGTCTACTCCACCTAGTTTCGGCTGTCACCGCTGGGTCCTATGTCGGGGGTAGCGACCTAGGGGATTCCCTGCGGCAAATTCCATCCTGCCTTGCGGCGGGCTCCAGTGAATGCAAGGGGCCACTTAGACTCCGCTCCCAGGCGTAGGGTACGCCAACTCCTCGCGGTGACCAGAGGATCCACCTCCCGCTCGCTGAGCATCCGTTACAATTTCAAGGTCCTGGGGCAGCCTAACCAGTCTCCAGATCTCAACCACATAGAAAACCTTTGGAGGTACAGTAGTTGAAAGTCCATGTTGCCCAGCAACAGCCCCAAAACATCACTGCTCAAGAGGAGATCTGCATGGAGGAATCGGCCAACATACCAGCAACAGTGTGTGCCAACCTTGTGAAGACATAGTTGACCTCTGTCATTGCCAACAAAGAATATAGAGCAAAGTATTGAGATGAACTTTTGTTATTGACCAAATACTTATTTTCCTCCATAATTTGCAAATACATTCTTTCCAAATCAGACAGTGTGATTTTCAGGATTTGTTTTCTCATTTTGTCTCTCATAGTTGAGGTCCACCTATGATGTCAATTACAGGTCTCTCTCATATTTTCAAGTGGGAGAACTTGCACAGTTAGTGGCTGACTAAATACTTTTTTTTTCCCCACTGTACTTGCAGATATCAATGTAAACAAGCTCTGCAGACTATATATTAAGACCATACAGTGACCATGTAGCGATAATTAGCAATGTACACAGGCTCTGCAGACTGTATTTTACTGTCATACAGTGTCCATAAAGTGGTACCAGTTGTACACAGGCATTTTATAAGTGATTACAGTACAGTTATATCCAGGAATTCATAGGTGATGTTTCTCTCATGAGTTGTTTACATTCCCTTTTTTTCTTCCTCTGGTTCAAACCTGCATAATGACTTCTCCCAGCCACCACTCATCCCCCTGCAAAATTTGCACACAAATATCTTGGAATCCTCACTTTTCCAGCACCTCCCTCACTGCCCCCTACCTCTGTGCAGACTTCCCATGATTGCTACAGCTATGACCTATATCCCTCAGAATCATATTATCAGGTAAATGGGTGCTTCATTTAGGTTGGCAGGGCCCAGGTAAGTAGGTGGGCTTTAGATAGGTAGGTAGGTAGGTCCCAGGTAGACTTTAGCTAAGTAGGTAGATAGACAACAGTTAGGTAGGACTCCATTCACAAAATAAAAATAAAAAAACTCATATGCTCTCGATCCCTGGGACCTGCCTTTGAACACTCGGCACAGAGGGCCCGGGTGTTGTGAGACAGAATGTGCCAGCCAGGCCACCTGTGGGTGTGGGCCCTATACCAGTCGCTATGGCTGCTACAGCATTAGTTCTACAGCTAATTTTTATATAATCATTTAGGTGGTAATGGACCATTTCTCCAAAATGATGTACTTATTAGTAATTCCATTATCTGGCCTTCCTTCTGCAATACTTTGGCCTCCTTGGTTATCAATGTATAGAGGGTTTAGCAACTAAACATGAAGATGGATTGTGTGGAGAGTAGATTTTGGCATTTGTTTCTTCCTGGTAGGACAATTAGGTGAGTCAACATCCAAAACTCTTCGATTATATTCAGCCAAGAGAGTGCACTTATGCTTCACCTTTCCTTACTGTGTAAGGACAGCATCCCAGAGTACCGCTTACTTATTCTATGGCTTCAGAGATTCCACCTTCAGAGACTTTCATCATAATTGGCAAAGTATAAAGAATTCTTCAAGCAAAGTCATATCCCATTTTTCCATTTTAAAAGAATCTGGACAAGAAGTGCAAGTGTGCACTTTAGTTGTAGCCTGAAGATAAAGTCTTGCTCTCCATAAAGCACTTCTGCCTCAACACTCCACGTTATAAAATTGCTCCTCAGTAGTTATTTTCTTACAATTTTTCAATTGTATGTGCTATAAACTGCGCTTACTAGCATCCAGGTGTATAATCAGTTCCTTTTATATATTTCTGTTTAAGCCTTTCCTTCTCTATGGGTTTTTCTAGCACTACTACCTGTGGTCCTGATGCTGAGGTCAACAAATGTTTGGTTCTGAGGACAGTTCTGACATCTATGTGAGGTCTTCTGTGCTTATTTGTGCTTTTTCTGTGCTGCATGTATCCTCTTTACTCAACAGCCAGACAGCAGCATTTCCTGTTTGAAAACTGTTTCCCTTTGTCTTGTGAAGCTTTAAAAGGGTTGTCTCACTAGAAAGATCATAGTTTAAAATGAGGGAACCAAAATTTTAGGCATGTATATCCTTGGTTACCCTTAGCCAAGTGCTATGGTTTATGACAACGGGCTGCTTTATTTGTGCGTAGCAACGGTGGTTGAGCCCAGGTTGGGTTACGCCCAGCGAATGTGTTACTGGGTGTCGGCTGAGCGATCTGTCCCACCCAGGTCATGGATGAGAACATGCAGGCAAAGGCGATGCAGTGAACAGGAACATGCAGTGGGATGAGAGAGAGAGAGAAAAGGAAAAAAAAAAGATGCAGTCTTGCATCGGCGAACCCACGTAAATATCATGCGCAGTCCCATGTAAAACAGAAAACACAACAGTCCCATGTAAGATATGCAGTCTTGCATCAGTGAACCCACGTAAATCTCATGTACAGTCCCACGTGAAACAGCAAGAGAAAACACAGCAGTTCCATGTAAGATGTGCACTCTTGCATCGACGGACCCACATAAATCTCATGTTCGGTCTGTACTATACTGACTCTGTTTGTCTTATTCTCTTCCCATGGCAATCATTGTTTAATAAAAGTCTTCTGAACTGAAATGTCATGTGTATGGATTGCTTTACATAAACCACAGCAGTGAAGACTCTAAATTGTGTGGGGTACCATTTGCTATTTTAAACGCATACCATAGATACTTACATTCAGTGTTGAACTGGCCCACGGGAGGACTGGAGGACACATATACTGCCAGTCCTGAAGACAGGCATACAGTTAGACAATTAGAAACATGCCATTTATCTACAGAGATATCACTACTTACAGGGGTCTATATACCTACCTAACAGGGCCTTACATACCTACCTAGAAGGGGGTTTACCTATCTACCTAATTTTGAGGGTGTGCTTTCCTACTATATTGAGGTTTTACTTACCTGCTATATCTGGACACAAAAGAAGACTAAAACTTGGTACACAAACAGCAATCTCATAGCCATTTTGGAGCAATGTTTCTGTTTAGTACACAAAGGGGAAATTTGGGGTGCTATAGATGGGATGTTTGTACAGAGGTGAGAATTGATAGAAAGTTGCTGAAAGTCTAAGATGTTTGTGTAATAATTCTGCAGGGACAAGTTGTGGCCGGGAGAACATGTCATGGTGGTCTCTACCAGATCAAGAAGAAAAGAGAAAGAGATTAACTCGTCAGAGAAGGAAATGACTCCTCAGAGAAGATATCTCCTGTGAGACCCTGGATGTAACTTTACCATAATTACTTATATGTGTGCAGAGTGTCTGTGTACAGATGTTATCCACAACTTTAAGGCCACGGTATGGTGACACAATTGGTCGTAGTGTAATGGTTTATATTCAATAATGTTATAGTGTGTTATTTAGTAACTATGGGCAACATGTAAGAAAACTGTCTTGGTCTAAGACTTTCTTTGTTGCCCATAGCAACCAATCAGAGTTCCCCTTTTCATATAGTGCTCTGAAAAAAATGAAAGAGGCACTCTGATTAGTTGCTATAAGCGAAAAAAAGGATTATACCTAGCCAGTTTTCATACATGTTCCCTAATGTGGTTGTGAAATATGGTTATGGTGTGGTGGTATTATTCAGTCACTATGTGGTGGTGATATGTGGTGGTATTATTCAGTTAATGTGGTGGTGACATATGGTGGCAATATTCAGCCACTATGTGGTAATGATATGTGGCAGTATTACTCAATCACTATCTGGTGGTGATATGTGGTCATGATGTGGTAGCATTTGGTCTCAGTTTAATTTTGCATATTTTTATTTACATAACATTACTTATACAGGGTGGGGGAAATGCAATATCTCACAAAAGTTAGTACGCCCCTCACATTTTTGTAAATATTTTATTAGATCTTTTCATGGGACAACATTTAATATATGAAACTGTGATGTAATGTAAAGTAGTCAGTGTACAGTTTGTTTAAAAGTGTAAATTTGGTGTGCCCTCAAAATAACTCAACACACAGCCATCAATATCTAAACCATTGACAACAAAAGTGAGTACAATTTGCCATTTTCCCTCTGTCATGTTATGTGACTCGTTAGTTTTACAAGGTCTTGGGTGTAAATAGGGAATAGGTGTGCTAAATTTGGTGTTATCGCTCTCACACTCTCTCATACTGGTCAGTGGAGGTTCAACATGGCACCTTTTTGTAAAGAACTGTCTCAGGATCTGAAAAAAAAGAATTGTTGCCCTACATAAAGAAGACCTAGGCTATAAGAAGATTGCCAACACCCTGAAACTAAGCTGCAGCACGGTGGCCAAGAGCATACAGTGGTTTAAACAAGACTCAGAACAGGCCTCACCATGGTTGACCAAAGAAGCTGAGTGCATCTGGTCTGTTGAGACCAGGATAAAAAAAAATTGATTCAGATGGTGTCAAGCATGTGTGGCTGCAACCTAGTGAGAAGTACAAAGACAATTGTATCTTGCCTACAGTCAATCATGGTGGTGGGAGTGTCATGGTTTGGGACTGCATGAGTGCTGCCAGCTGTGCGGAGCAACAGATCATTGAGGTAACCATGAATGCCAACAACCAAAAGAGCGCACATGACCTTCCAGCACTTTTCCCATAATGCCTTGTGATATGCAGATGCTTAGTGGTATGCAAAATGCAATTTGAAATCCCCACACACCTATATGGTGCTCTCCCCAAGGAGAGATATTCACCGATCTGAACATGTACTGTGATCCACTTCCTTTAGGAACTGGGCCCCAGAGCAGTATTTCAACATGGTAATTAACCCAAACACACCTTCAAGACGATCACTGTCTTGCTAAACGAAATGGGGGTAAAGGTGCTGGACTGGCCAAGCATGTCTCCAGACCTAAACCCTATTTAGCATCAGTAGAGCATCCTGAAATGGAAGGTGGAGGAGCGCAAGTCTCTAACATCCACCAGCTCTGTAATGTCGTCATTAAGGAATGGACGAGGATTTCAGTGGCTGCAACTTGTGAAGCTGAAGTGAACTTCATGCCCAAGAGAGTTAAGGCAGTGGTGAGAAATAATGGTGGCCACACAAAAAGTTTACATTTTAGGCACAATGTATCCATTTCCACTTAGAATGTACACACTTTTGTGAGATATTGTATATCTTTAGACCTTTAATGTTAACCACCCATTGTTCTGCTGCAATTAGGTGAGGGCGACTTAGAAGCCCCAGCACTCCATCTTGATTACAGAATAGTGTGATGATGTCATCACACCAGTCTGTAAAAGTTGAAGGGAGACTGGATGGGAGTACCACACAGGTGGCAGAGGCAGGGAGACACAGTACAGTAACTTTGGGGTGGATCCATAGAATCAACTCCTCTGGTCGGCCCTAGGCACCACAGTCTGAAACTGCTCACACTGTTTTAATTTTTTTTTTCATATATAGTTGAGCACAACCTACAATACCACCAGCAAATATCCAGAGTAACCACTGTGTGCATCACAAACAGCAGCTAGACGGACTGGGAGTAACTCAATAAGGTTCTGGTAGGTTGTCCCAGGTACTGTATCTGGAGTCATGCTGACTGTAGTGCATCCCACAGCTGCTGGAGAATGAATACAGCAAATAGGCCAAGGTAGTACTCCGGAAGTTTTGGTCATGCTCTTCTAACCAATGTCAGACAATTCTAGCCATATGATATGTCACATTTTCTTGCTGGAAGATCCCATGCACCCCAGGGAAGAGCATGTATGGGTGTACATGATCTGCAAGGATGTATTCATAATTAAATTGGTTATGAATGTCTTACATATGGATGAGTGGGCCCAGAGAATGCCATGAAAACATTACACAGATTATAACATTATGTTCTTCCAGCAATGGTTGCAGGTTGTTTGTTATCTGATGCTTCTTAGCTGACTCCCCAAAATCCATCCATTCAATAAAATAGAAAATGTAACTCATCGGAGAACTCAACTATTGTGATGATTGAAGCTTTTTTGTTGATGCAGCTTTATTAGTAGAGGTGCAGTGACCATCTGTCTGCTTCAGAGGCCCATATGCTGAAATGTTTTAGACACACCTCAGGTAGCCTCTGTGCATTCATTGAGCTGTTCCACTGTAGCGTTTTGGTCCATCCTTGTAGACTGCTCCACAGTTTTCATGTCACTTATTCACAATGGTGCCATTTGTCCACTTACAATACATTTTCACCATAGCAGCACACAAACATGACAACAATGAGGGATATGTGTGCAGACAGCCTATTGTACCTATTGAACCTTAGAATATGCTTACATAGCGTATGTTGCCATGTATTTTGGTGCATAGTTTTCTCTGAAATAGGTGGCAAAATACGTTTCAACCAAGGTGCAAAGCACTTTTCATTAACTCCCCATGTAGAATACACACCGTCAGTCACACGGCACGTATTTTACAAGCGTAATTGCACGCGTAATTTGCGATGCACTTACGTAAATTTAAGTGACTTATCAAATCTTGAGGCATTTACGTAAGTAAAAGTATCATGGACTTAGTAAATGCTGCAAAAACTTTAAAAAACTCCTCTACTCCGATGTTTTTGAAGCAGATTTGGAAGCATATTTTGAAGAGTAAATTTCAACGTCAAAATACGCTGTGTGAGCATACCCTTATGTACCCATCAAGCCTGCTCATGACACTTGACTTCCTTTATGAGCTACATGATGCTAACAAAAATAGGAAGTGGTCATAATATGTGACTTAATTGTGTTATTATCACAGTAGAGCATCACTGTTATAAATATACACATATAATGAAGTACCACAATGTAAGAAGAGAAAAAAAGATGAAAAGTGTGTCATAGAAGCCTGTGAGTGCAATAAAAAATATATATATCGTTATAGCACGAAGTTGACACACACAGTGAAAAACATTTTTTTTAAAAATACCACAAGGTACAGCAATCACAAACAAGTCATAAGTGTTGATATTAAGCAAAACTTCCCAACAACTTATTATAAAAATCATACCAGCATGTAACAATATAAATAAGGCATGTATAATGGTTTATGCTACCACATTCCCCCTAAAAATGAAAACAATCATTAAAGTCATAATAAATATGAAACTGTGCTGAGCTACCCATTATATACCCTGGGGGAGGAGTACAAGTGCTCATTATGAGGTATGTCATCACAATAGAGCAGAGACTGTAAGGAGAAAGACAAACACAATATTCACTACTCATAGCGGAGCATATCCAATAAACACACTGTAAAATCACAATAAGCACAGAAACATACTATAATAAAATCATCACAATAAAGCAAAGGTTATAAATATGCACATTGGATAACAAACAGTATATCAATAGAGTACATTCATAACCAGCTTTATTCTGCACTAACTCCAGTACAATACAAAAAAGATTATTTTATTAGAAAAGTGACATACAGTATATGGACAAACCTTGTATGACTACAGCGTGTCAACAAACAGCCCTTCATCACCTTTCCTTTAGTTGTGTCTTAGCTCCATTAAAGTAAATGGGATGAAAATCCATGAAAGCACCATGCAACATGCATTATACAAGTCTGGAATGATGGCCCGAAAAAGGGTGAAGAAACCGCGACTTCAAACTCATCATAAGAAGCGTTGGCTCAAGTTTGCAAAAAAGTATGAAAAATCGAAGATTGGAAACGGATGATTTGGAGCGATGAGGTGAAAGTCAATAGACCGGGCTCTGATGGGGGCAAATGGGTTTGGAGGAATGGGGCTAACGGATCCAGAAATTGAAGAAACTGTCTAGTTCAGTGGAGGAAGCCTGATGATATGGGGTTGTTTTACAGCCAAAGATTTTGGGTACTTGACCACATCGGTGGTGTTCTCAATGTTGAGCTATATGTGAGTATCCTACAGGATGAGTTACTTCATACACTCGAGCACTACGGGTATGCAAAAGGATGACATAGTGTTCTAGCAGGACAACGAGCTGACACATACATCAAGGTTGGAGAAGAAATGATTCAATGACAATGAAGTTGAGTTGCTGTTTTTGCTTCCACAGTCCCCAGACCTCAACCCAATCAAACACTTGTGAGTAGAGTTGAAGGAAAACCTGTATTTGTACCCAAGTCCAGTATGCACCAACATTGGAAATGTGTATAAGAGACCGGGATTAGATTTTGGTCAAGACAAAATTCCAGAAGGATTCAGGCAATATTGAAAACCAAAAAGGTGGATCTAGCAAATCCGAACAAAATAATCCAACTTACCATTTAGATTTTTTAGGAGAAAAACAGTAACAATGCAGTTACATGACAAGAATCTGCAGAAGTAAGCAGATACTAAATACTTGCAAGTTAAATTTATGCATAAGACAGGTAAGATGATTGTCTATAAAATGATGGTAGTCAGTGACGTAGCTAGAGGGGTCGCAGCGGTCGCAATTGCGACTGGGCCCCTGAACCAGGGGGGCCCACTATCCCCCTGCGCCACACAGCTGCGATGCAGCAGCAGCCGGCAGGCAGACAGCTCTTAATGTGCATGGAGGAAGACAGGCAGAGGAAGTGGGCGGTCCCTCTCCTGAAGCCGGGGCGGAACAGCAGCAGAGAGTATCCACTGCTCTGATCTGCTTCAGCTCCCAGCCTGCAGCCCTCACCTGCCTACACAGTAAGAGACGCTTCAGTGCAGGGAAATAGCACACTATATATGTTATAGTATACAAACAGAGTGTGCCTGTAATGTATTTACCTCAAGGTACTTGAGACTGGCATGTGTGGGGGACATGCTGGGACTTGTAGTTCTACAGCAACTGCTGTGGGACTACAGGATACAACACTAGATATGCTTTAAGTTATGAATAAAAAAGTGACACAAAATTGGTATTGCCACAGTATTAAAAGTCCAGTCTATTAAAATTTAACATAATGTATACCCTACGGTGAACACAGTAGAAGAAAAAATTCCACACACGTAAACTGCCTTTTTTTGGTCAATCCACATTCCCAAAAACTAAAAAAAAAAACTACACTTTAGCCTGCATACCTATATACCGTTCTACTAAGGGAGGCCTATATAATAATATAATAATAATAATCTTTATTTATATAGAGCCAACATATTCCGCAGCACTTTACAAATTCGAGGGTATACGTACAGACATTACACATTAAAAGTACTTACAGATGAGACACAAGGTGTGAGGGCCCTGCTGGTGAGAGCTTACAATCTATTACGGTGTATGGGTGAGACAAAGGGTAAGAAGTGCTGAGTTTACAATGGTCCAGCCATGTTTCATAAATAAGGGGTGGTTTACATGAAAAATGGATGAACCTGCCACCCTGACAGTACATCTATATACAGATAAGTGCCTGTGATTGCCATAGTGTAGGAGTGACAAAAGTGTGTGATATGCAGTTCGGGATCTTGGTAGGCCAGACTGAGAAGATTGGGTTTTTCAGGGCCCTCTTAAAACTATGAGGGTTGTGAATGTGCCTGATGCCCGCGGTAGCATATTCCAGCGAAACTGGTGCCGCACGTGTGAAATTTTGGAGACGGGCATGGGAGGTTCGGATGATTGATGAATGTAACCTGATATCAGCAGCAGAGCGGAGAGAGGGTCGGGTGGGAGACAGAGAAGAGGGAGGTATGTTAGCGGGGTGCAGTGTTGTGGGGAGCTTTATGGGTGAGAGTGATGAATTATACTTTTATCCTGTACTGAATGGGGAACCAGTGCAGTGACTGACACAGGGTAGAGGCATTAGTATAGCGGCTGGAAAGAAAGATGAGCCTGCCTGCTGCATTCAGGACAGATTGGAGAGGGAAGAGTTTGCACAGAGGGAGACCGATTAGCAAGGAGTTACAGTAGTCAAGACGAGAAAGAATAAGAGCCACAATGAGAGTTTGAGTTGTTTACACAGTGAGAAACGGACGGATTCTGGAGATGTTCTTGAGATGCAGGTGACAGGAACGGGCAAGAGACTAGATATATAGGGAGAGAAGGACAGATCAGAATCTAGTATAACCCCCCAGACAGCAGGCCTGCTGCTTAGGAGTTATGGTGGTGCCACACACTGAGACAGAAATAGTAGGGTGGGGTTGGTTACTAGATGGTGGAATGACAAGAAGTTCAGTTTTAGTGAGGTTTAGTTTCAGATGGAGAGAGGACATTATGTCAGAGACAGCAGACAGACAGTCACTGGTGTTTTGTAGCAGGGTAGGACTGATGTCATGGGAGGAGGTGTATAATTGGGTGTCATCAGCATAGAGATGGTACTGGAAGCCAAATCTGCTGATGGTTTGTCCAATCGGGGCTGTGTACAATGAAAAGAGGAGAGGACCTAGAACTGATCCCTGAGGAACTCCAACATCAAGAGGTAGAGAAGAGGAGGTAGATCCGAAAAAAGAGACACTGAAGGAGCGATCAGAGAGGTAGGAAGATAACCAAGAGAGAGCGGTGTCCTGGAGGCCAATGGCACTGAGCATGCTGAGGAGAAGGTGGTGATCAACAGTGACAAACGCTGCAGAGAGATCCAGAAGAAGCAACAATGAGTAGTTGCCCTGAGATTTAGCAGTGTGGAGGTCATTAGAGACTTTAACTAAAGCAGTTTCCGTGGAGTGTAGGGTGCGGAAACCGGATTGTAGAGGATCGAGAAGAGAGTTAGTAGAGAGATAGCGGATTAGGCGAGAGTAGACCAAGCGTTCCAGGAGTTTAGAGATAAAGGGCAGATTAGAACTGGTCAATAATTAGCAGCGCAGGACAGGTCCAGAGTGTGCTTTTTTAGTAAAGGGGTTATGATGGTGTGTTTAAAGAAGGATGGAAAGATCCCAGTGGAGAGGGAGAGGTTACAGATTGCAGTAAGGTGAGAGAGGACAGCTGGAGAAATAGACTGGACAAGGTGGGAGGGAATGGAGTCACTAGAGCAGGTGGTGGGGCGCGCAGACAGGAGAAGCCTGGATACTTCTGCCTCTGTCGCCGGGTCAAAGGCTGAGAGTAGACTAGAGGACGTGTGGGAGGGGATGGGATGGGTATTACTTGGGGACTGAGATATATTTTGCCGGATATTTTCAATTTTCTCTTTGAAGTGAGTTGCCAGTCTTCAGCACAGAGGTCAGTAACTGGGGCCTGAGCTTTAGGCCTGAGGAGGGAGTGGAAGGTGTCAAACATGTTTTATGTTGTTGTGTAGTGTTGAGATGAGGGAGGTGACATATTTTTGTTTGGCGCAGTGAAGGGCAGTGTGATAAGTCCTGAGCATGAATGTGGAGTGGAGAAAGTCTGCAGGTAGCTTTGACAGACGCTCAGCACACCTGGAACATCACTGCAGGAAGCGAATCTGAGGCGTGTGCCAAGGCTGCGGGTGTCTGACCCTGGTGGTGTGGGGTGTGAGTGGTGCCAATCTGTCCAGGGTGGTTGTGAGAGTTTCATTGTAACATATACCTACAGTATATACCTAATGAGGGGCTACCTAATGTGGAACCGTATACTTGCCTACTAAGAAAGCCTATAATGCTACCCAATGGGGGACGATATAGTTAATTACTTAAACACAAGTGCAATTTAATTTTTTAGACGCTTCAGCTGTATAACTTGTTTTCTTTCTCCCCATTTAAAATGAATTTTCTTCTTTTATATAACTTTCCGGGAGACATTAAACCACAATCATCGATCATGCGAAGTAAGGAACCTGTTGTTAAAAACTAGTGGTCCACAGTGATGGTCTGTGGGGTAGGGGGCCTAAGCTGAAGTTTTGCACCAGGGCCCACAAGCCTTTAGCTACGCCCCTGATGGTGGTCTCATGTTCAAAGCTGTAGTGGATGGTAAGATATGGCGCCTGAAAGTCAAAAGTTCAAAACATTGTTACAATTTTGCTTGTCAGTGTATGTTCTACCGAAATAGCTTGATTATTGCATTATAAAGTGATAAAGAGCCTGATGTTACCATTTTACTACAGTAAAGTTATCACGTAAACATGTGCCTTTTATGAGGGAATCAGGAGTCGGAGTCAGGGAAATTGAGGAGTTTGAGTCGAAGTTTTGGCTTACCGACTCTACATTCCTGATAGGAGATCAAATTTCTTTCCAAGGATTCTGATTATGAGGTTAGCACTTTTGTCTTTTGTGTTATATCTTTTTTAGAGACATGCAATGCTCATAAACTATAGCTTTGTGGGCCTTTCAAAGCATCACTGAAGAGGAAACTGTCCTCTTGTTAGTTTTTAAATTATCTACAATAAATTGTTAGTAAAAGTGAGAAACACATGGTCATGGCTAGAGATGGGCGAATTTCCCGAAATTCGTTTCGTTCACTTCGCCGAATTTCTCGGCAAAAAATAACTTCGTTCCGAATTACTTCGGGACGAATCACGTTAAAAAACAGCTATTTCCAGGCTGCACAGAGCATGCAAGTGCTGTAGAAGTTGTGCCATGCTTAAATATGCAGAGGGAGCTTGGTTTGGTCTTCATACAATGTTTGTTTTTAGTATGACACGTACATGACTGCCGCCGCTCTTAGAAACGCTTCACTATAAAATTCCCTGGGCACTTAAGAGGGCAAAACTGACCAAAAAACTGAAGCGGGAATGTTGCCTGATAAAGTCATGCCAGAGAAAGCTGGAAAAAAACAAGCTGAGAGCTCAGGTGGCAACATTAGTGACAGAGTGTGGAGGTGACAGCGCTAGCCACAGCAGCATGAGGTCAGACAGTGGCACAATGACATTCTGGAGGTGGCAAAAACAGGAATAGGTCACAGAGTGGCAAAATGACACAGTGTGGAGGTCATGGCAGCAGCAGCATGAGGTCAGACAGTGGCACAATGATAGAGTGTGTAGGTCACGGCATCAGCCACAGCAGCAGCATGAGGTCAGACAGTGGGACAATGACACAGTGTGTAGGTCACAGCAGCAGCCACAGCAGCAGCATGAGGTCAGACAGTGGCACAATGACAAAGTGTGGAGGTCACGGCAACAGCCACAGTAGCAGCATGAGGTCAGACAGTAGCACAATGACACAGTGTGTAGGTCACGGCAGCAGCAGCATGAGGTCAGACAGTGGCACAATGACGTTCTGGAGAGGGCAAAACAGTAGTAGGCCACAGAGTGGCACAATGACAGAGAGTGGAGGTGACAGCGGCAGCAGCATGAGGTCAGACAGTGGCACAATGACATTCTGGAGGTGACAAAAACAGGAATAGACCACAGAGTGGCACAATAAAACAGTGTGGAGGTCACGGCAGCAGCCACAGCAGCTGCATGACGACAGGCAGTGGCACAATGACACAGTGTGTAGGTCACGGCAGCAGCCAAAGCAGCAGCATGAGGTCAGACAATGGCACAATGACACAGTGTGTAGGTCACGGCAGCACAACAGCACAGCATGAGTCAGACAGGGGCACAATGACATTCGGGAGGTGGAAAAACAGGAGTAGGCCACAGAGTGGGACAATGACACAGTGTGTAGGTCACGGCAGCAGCCAACAGCAGCACAGCATGAGGTCAGACAGTGCACAATTACATTCCTGGAGGTGGCAAAAACAGGAGTAGGCCACAGAGTTGGGACAATGACAGAGTGTGGAGTGTCACGGCAGCAGCCACAGCACAGCATGAGGTCAGGCAGTGGCTCAATGACATTCTGGATGTGTCATAAACAGGAGTAGGCCACAGAGTGGGACAATGACACAGTGTGGATGTCACGGCAGCAGCCACAGCAGCAGCATGAGGTCAGGCAGTGGCACAATGACATTCTGGAGGTGGCAAAAACAGGAGTAGGCCACAGAGTGGGACAATGACACAGTGTGGAGGTCACGGCAGCAGCCACAGCAGCAGCATGGGACAATGACACAGTGTGGAGGTAATGGCAGCAGCCACAGCAGCAGCATGAGGTCAGACAGTGGCACAATGACAGAGTGTGAGGTCACTGCAGAAGCCACAGCAGCAGCTTGAGGTCAGGCAGTGGCACAATGACATTCTGGAGGTGGCAAAAAAAGGAGTAGGCCACAGAGTGGGACAATGACACAGTGCAGGTCACGGCAGCAGCCACAGCAGCACCCAATGGAGGTCAGAAAGTGGCACAATCACCATTCTGGAGGTGGCAAAAACTGGAGTAGTGCCCAAGAGTGGCACAATGACAGAGAGTGGAGGTGGCGGCGGCAGGACAACAGCATGAGGTCAGAGTTTTGGCACAATCACACCAGTGTGGGGGTCAGGGAAAGCAGCCACAGCAGCAGCATGAGGTCAAACAGTGGCACAATGACAGAGGTGGAGGTGGGTGGAAAATACCAGTCCCGGTAAAATGGTTGGTGGCAGATGGAGAAACTGTCAGCAGATGTGTGGCGTCAGGCGGGTGGCGGAAATCAGAATAGTGGCTGAGGCAGGTAGTTTAAACCCCAGACTCATTTCTCACAGTTTGGGGGAAGCGTCATGGCTGATGTAGTCGACGCCAAGGCATTGGTGTGTGGAAATCCTGGCCGATCCACGCCTGATTCATCTTGACAAAGGTTTAGTTTGTTCCATATTTCCCTGACAAGCGGGGTTTTCCCCTTGGGGGTAACGATGGCCCCCCGTCACACTGAACACCCGCTCTGATGCCACACTACTGGCCGGGCAGGACAGCTTCTACACTGTAAACTCAGCAAGTAGCGGTGACAGATCCAATTTGGCTGCCCAGTAGTCCAGCGGATCTTCTAACTGGGGTGGCAGAGTGCTTTCCAAGTAGCCACCACCTGTTTGATTCCGGGGGCTGCTCCAGTCCCTGCGCTGCTGCTGGTGACTGCCCTCCTCACTAGGCGGGTGAAGGAAGCTGCTCATCGAGTGACTCCAGACTTAGTTGCTGCTGGGTGGAGCTGGGACTGCCCGACCCCCCACCTTCCCCCGGCAGTAGTACGTGAGCGCTGAAGAACCCCCTGGTCAGACCTGTCAGAGGAGGGGCGATGCCGCACATGGGCAGCGGCCAACTGACTACGGAGGATTTCCCTATAGTATTTGAGTTTGTCCTCCCTCTCAATAGCTGGGAAAAAGGCTCCCATTCTTGACCGGTAGCAAGGGTCCAATAGGGTGGAGAGCCAGAAGTCATTCCCTCTGCCGGATGCTGACTATTCGGCTGTCACTAGCCAGGCAAATCAGCATGCTGCGGCCATCTGCACAATGACTCCAGGGGCTCCCTCCTCCATCTCCACTGTATACTGCCACGGTGCTGCGGGTCTTCTGCCTCGTCTTCCTCATCTCCATCTACCTCCTCCAGCTGCTCCTGCTTCTCCTCTCTTGTCACCTGGGTAGAAAATCCACTCATTTCACCAGACAATGCTTCTGCTCCAATGTCCTCCTCCTCCTCCCCCTCCATTTCAGTCCCCCACCGGACTCATGTGGCCACGAGATGTAGTCGCCACGTCTCCAGTCCCCTGCCCAGACAGATTTTTCAGCATCTGTTCCAGGACATGAAGCAGTGGAATGACGTTATTCATCCCGTAGTCCTGGCGACTGACAAATAACGTGGCCTCCTTGAATGGCCTCAACAAACGGCAGGTGTCACACATGAGCTGCCACTGCTGACATCAAAGTTACACAGGGGAGTACTCCTGTCCGCCTGGATCATCAAAAAATCGTTAATGGCCTTTCTCTGTTCATACAGTCGGTCC
Source organism: Phyllomedusa bahiana (assembly GCA_025379985.1). Classification (NCBI taxonomy): domain Eukaryota; kingdom Metazoa; phylum Chordata; class Amphibia; order Anura; family Hylidae; genus Phyllomedusa; species Phyllomedusa bahiana. Next base: position 30,699 of record JAODAL010014629.1, read on the forward strand.
AACATGTGCAGGCTGGAATTCCAACGGGAAACATCGCATATCAGAGTGTGTTGGGGGAGGCCGTTCTGCCGCTGCACCGAGGAGGGTGTTCCTGGCTTTGTACGAATGGATGAAGTGCATGCACAGTTTCCTGGCCATTTTCAGAATGTTCTGAAGATCGGTGGAAGACTTCAGGAACCTTTTCACAACCAGATTGAACACGTGCGCCATGCAGGCGCATGGACCATCCCTCCTCGGTGCAGCGCGACACCATGTTCCTCCCATTGTCCGTCAACATGGTTCCGATTTGCAGTTGGCGCGGAGAAAGCCACACATCGATTTCTTGCTGCATGACGGGAGCAGTTCCTCCCCTGTGTGACTTCGTTCGCCGAGGCAAGCCAGGTGTAGAAACTGCCTGACACCCCTGGGCCCTACACAAGTGGTATGACGCAGCACTACTCGTGGAGGCGCCGAAGGTGGTGGGGGCGGAGGAGGAGGAGGCGGACATTGACGCCGCAGCAGCAGTATGACAACGTGGAGGAGAAAGCGCGTCTCCTGTCCAAGTTGTTGGTGTGCCTGGGCCGGAAGCACATTCACCCAGTGGGCCTAAAGGACATGTACTGGCCCTGACCGTAGTTACAGCTCCAGACGTCCGCGCTGCCGTTGCACCTTGGAACAAACCGATAAGCTCAAGGACTGGCCCCACTTCTGTTCTACATATTTATGAAGTGCTGGTACTGCCTTTTTGGAAAAGAAATTACGGCTTGGAACTCTCCATCTCGCTTGGCACAAACCATTAGTTCTCTGCCGGCCCAAAAAAAATTAAAAAACCCCATGGGGGGGCCCCCCCCCCCGGGGGGCCCCTTTTTTTAAAAAGGGGGTTTTGGGGGGGGGGCCCCCCCCAAAAATTTTTAAAAAAAACCCCCCCTTTTAAAAAAAAAGGGGGGGGGAAAAAATTGGTAAAGGGCCCCCCAAAAAGGGGGAAACCAAAATTTTGGGGGGGGGGGGGGGGGGGGGCCCCGGGGGGGGGGGGGAAAAAAGGGAAACCCCCCCCTTTTTTTGGGGTTTTGGGGGGAAAAACCCGGGGGAAAAGGAATTTTCCCAAATTTAAACCCCCTTCCCCCCCCCTTTTTTAAAACCCCCAAAAAAATTTCCCCCTTTTAAAAAAAATTTTTTTGGGGGGGGAAAAAAAAATTTTTTTTTTCCCCCCAAAGGGGCCCCCCCTTTGGTTTTTTTTAAAACCCTTTAAAAAGGGGGCCCCGGCCCCAAAATTTGGGGGAAATTTGGGGCCCAATGGGGGGGTTTTTTTTGGGGGGGGGAACCCAAAAACCCCCCCGGGGGGGGGGAAAAAACCCCCCCCGGGGAAAATTTTTGGGGGGCCCCCCCCCCGGGGGGGGGGGTTCCCCCCCTTTTTTTCCCCCCCGGGGGGGGCCCCACCCCAAAAGAAAAAAAAAGGGGGCCCCCTTTTGTTTTTAAAGGGGGTGCCCCCCTTTTTTTTTTTAAAATTTTTCCCGGGCCCCCCCCCCTTTTTTTAAAAAACCAAAAAAAAAAAAAAAAAAAAAAAAACCCCAAAAAACAAAAAAAAACAAAAAAAAACCCAAAAAAAAAAATACAAAAAAAAAAAAAAAAAAAAAAAACCCCAAAGAAAAAAAAGGGGAAAAAAAAAAAGGAAAAAAAAAAAAAAGGGCCCCCGGGGGGGGGGGGGGGCCCCCCCCCCCCCCAAACCCCCCCCCGGGCCCCCCCCCCCTTTTTTTTTGGGGGGGGGGGCCCCCGGGCCCCGCCTTTCTGGCCCCCCCCCCCCCCCCCCCCCCCCGCTCGCTTTTTCCCCGGCCCCCCCCCCCTCCCCCCCCCCCCCCCCCCCTTTTTTTTCCCCTTCCCCCCCCCCCCCCCCCCCGGGGGTTTTTTTAAAAAACCCCCCCCCCCTTTGGGCCCCCCCAACCCCCGGGGGGGAAACCCCCCCTTTACGTTCTTTCCCCTTCCCGGCCCTCCTTTGTTTTGCAAAAAACCTCCCCCCGGGGGGGGGTTTTTTCCCCCCCTCCCCAAAACCCCCCCCCGGGCCCCTTCCCCCCTTTTTTTTGGGGGGGGGGTTTTTTCCCCCCCCGGGGGGCCCCACCCCCTTTTTTTTTCCCCCCCCCCCCCCTTTTTGGCTCCCCGGCCCCCAGGCCCAAATTTTTTTTTTAAAAGGGATGGGGGCCCCCCCCCCCCCAAAAGGGGCCCCCCCCTTTTTATTTTTGTTTTTATCGTCCTGCTATTTCCCCATCAACCCGGGCTTGGTATGCAAGGTTGACCCCTCACAACATGACCTACCATGCCACTCTCAACATCTATACTTTGCCCCTACTGCAAGAAGCAGGGGGTATTGACCCCAAATTTTTTCGTGCAAGTAGCTGCTGAAAATGCCCTCCTAAATTGTTCTTTCCCCGGGTTTTATTTGGCGCTGAACCAGACCACATAGTAGATCTTTGGCTGAGGGGAAACCGGGTGGGGCCGAGGGGGGGTTGGGGGACAGGTGGGGCCCCTGACCCCGGGTCCCGGGGGCCCCTGCCAACAAGGGTTTTTGTTGAAAAAAAAAAGTTCCCCCCCCTCTTTGGGTGGGGTTGTCAGAAAGTCATCTGGGGGGAAGGGATGCCTAGTCCCCCAAAAACAAGAACCATTTGGGGTTTCCCGAACAAAACACCCGGGCCGCTAAAGAACCGCGGCAGTTTTGGGGCCCCACCGAGTGACCCCTGCTGCGACGTCCTTTTTGCTTTTGTGCGACCTGGGGCCCGGAATGTTTTTTGCCCCTGCCACTCGCAGGGGAAGAAACCTTCCACCTCTCTTCTGACATACTGTTTTTTTAAAAAAGTAAGACACTGTTTTAAAGAAAAATCGAATATTTAAATACACAACCCCGTAAAGTGACGCCCCCAAAAAAAACCAGAACAAGCTTGGTAAACCCCTTTGGGAAAAAATTGCGCTCCCAAAAAAGGGGAGGGAAAAAATTTGGGTTGTATGTGGCCCTTTTAAAAACTCGGGGAAATTTTTCTGAAAAATAAAAAACACAAACAGGCTTAATTAACCTTCAGGGTATGAAATTAAAGCTTTCGAATTTTTTTTCTGTGGCGGTGAAAAAAAAGTTATCTTTTTTCTGAGTACAACTGCAAAAAACCCCTTCTTAATTTTTTCCCCGGATGTAAATTGCCCAAAAGAAATTTAAGGGACCCCCAAAAATACAGCTTGTAAACATGTTCCCAAATTGGTGTTTTCTAAACCCCCACAACAAAGATAAATTGTAATTTTCCCTTTTCTTGTGAATTAGGCTACAGGAAAAATTAATATTTTGGCGGTGAAAAGGCGGTTTTTTTGGAGTCCCCACAGCTGAATAACAACGCTTTTAAATTTAAACCCCCGGGGTGTAAAATTGCGCCAAAGAATTGAGCCCCCAAACAACACAAGCTTTTTTTTAAAAAAAGGCCGTTTTTTTACAAAAAAATTTTTCGGGGGGGTTTTTTAAAGCCAACCAAACCCAAAACCCCAAAATTTAAAAAAATTTTGTTAAATTTTTAAAAAAACCAAAAAATTTTTCCTTTGGTTTTAATTAGGCTACAGGAAAAATGGGATAAAATTTTGGCGTTGAAAATGGCGGTTTCTTGGAGTCATCAGAGCTGAATAACAAAGCTTTAAATTTTCCCCTGGATTTTAAATTTTTCGCCAAAAGAAATTTACCACCACAAACTACTAGCTTTTTTAGCGTTTACAATGCGGTGGTTTTTTTCCCACACCAAAAAAGAGAAAAAAAATTGGTTTAAATTTAACCCTTTTCTTGTGAATTAGGCTACAGGAAAATGTATATATTTTGGGGGGGGGTTTTTGGGGTCACCACAACGCAGAAAAAAAAAACGCTTAATTTTTTAAAACCCCCGGATGTTTAAATTTTTGCCCAAAGAATTTAGCACCAAAAATGAAGTGGTATTTTTATTGTAAAAAAGCTGTTGTTTTAAAAAAATACAACAGGAAATGGCTTAGTTCCCCCTTGGATATTCAATGTGCTGTGTGCAGATAGGATTTAAATGTGGACGCACTGGATTTCAGATCCAATACCCAAAAAAATTAGAAATAGAACGTTAAGAGAAGCAATCTCTGAGACAAGCTGAGACACCCCACAAAAATCGCTGTATAAAAATCAGTTCTTCAGTAACAAACAGCCGCGGCAGGACCTTCCCTGATCAGTACAGTGAGAGCGGTATGAGCTCCCAGCATCGCGCCCGGACTTATATAGTGCGGTGACGTCATAGAATCCCGCCGGTCTCTGATTGGCTTCATCTCTACACATGTCATGCAGGCTATACCCTCCTTCCTCCCAGAGTTCTTTGCCCCATGTAATGCCATGTGCTTGCAGCCATTTTATCAATCAAAAGCACACTTCGTTCACGCGAAGTACTCCAAACATCAGTCATGCCTTCTTTTGAACACACTGAAAACTGACAAAAGACAAACCAGGCATGACATTGTTAATTTGTGGAACAACCTCTTTAATGAAAGAATATTGCCAAAGAAATGGTCAATTTCGGAATGCTTACCATGAGGCGAGTAGTAAAATTAATAAGAATGGCCAGTCGCATGACCAGTATGCAGCTCATCTCCATACAGTCTTACAAAATTCTCTAGATAGCCTGGACTAATTATATTACCTATTATTTATTATCTGTCTATCACATCAGAAAAAACAATATTGAAGGGATGTTCCCATCTCACACACTGATGGCATATCAAAGGATTTTTTTCACCATGCTGTTTCTCAAGTCACAAGCAGTTTTTCATTCACTTTTCCTCATCATGCTGTGGGTGGGTCTATGTCAGTGATTAGCATATTTAGCTCCCCTATAACTAGCTGAGATGTTACAAAGACAAAAGTGCAAGAGATTTAGTCTTCAGTAATGAAAGCTACAAGTTCTCTGAGGAGTAAAAACAATTGTTTATCTTCAGGGGCATAACTATAAGTCAAAGGGCCATATCATGAGTCCCAATCACCCAACAAAGCAGGGAAACGCTCTTTGATTATGCGGCAATCAAAGAGCTAAGCATTCGGGAGTGGAGCGGCGCTTGCAGAGACTGCACTAGGTACAGGGCTGTGAAGTACAGCTCTGTTTCTATCACAGCTGTCACATGACATCAAAAAGATGTCACTGCAGATGAATAACCTGAAATGCCGCTGTCAAAAGATGGCGGGCGGTCGTTAAGGGGTTAAACATATTCTTCAGAGTGAGTTATAAGTTTCCAGCTCCATTCAACCTAGGCAGCTCCCCATGCTAATATTTTCTGCTGCCTCTGTTATCTATTTCCTCTAAGGCTATGTCTCCACTGCACTGTTTTAGGCACTTTTAGGTTTTAAAAGTGCCGAAAATACGATTGTTTGTGCAGCCCCATAGATTGTAATAGAAAAGATGAGCTGTAGTCTCCACATCTCGTCATTTCTATGATTGTCTTCTGGTGCTGGAGTATTATACAGCATGTTGTATAATACGCCGGAGCTTTTAATTTTCTTGGCGTCTTCCCATACAATACAATTCTATGGGCTATGTAAAAAAAAAACAGAAGCGACCGCTACTTTTGCACAAAACGTGACAAAAACCACGGTTCTGCATCAGGAAAAAATGGCCGCTTTCCTCCATTTTTTGTCCGATGCAGTGTAACCATAGCCTAAGGCCATGTCTTCACTGCAAACATTTTCAGTTGTTTTTTTCAGCGTTTTTTTTGCTTTCTAAAACTGCTAAAAAAACAACTCCACAGAACGTTTTTTTCTGCTCGTTTTTGTTATTGGTCATTTTTTTTGAAGCATGTTGCAAAAAAACGACAAACAAATTTACTATTGGAGTCTATGTAAAGCGGAGGAACTTTTTTAAGTGTTTTTTAATGCGTTTTTTGCAGAAATCCACAGCAATTATAATGCTGTGCGTTTCTGTAAAAAAAACACGCCAAAAAATGTGCAAAAAAAACCATTGCAAAAACATGCCAAAAAAGTGCGAAATGTGCCAAAAAGCGTTCGTTTTTGAGCTTTTTTTTTGACATGCAGTGGACAAAAATCCCATTTTTATGAACAGTTTAGGATTTAAGTTTTTTGTCCAATGCCATGTAGACCTAGCCTAATTGACAACTAGGTTTCACAAGGGGCGATTTATCTATGCTATCAAAAAAACTTTGACAGTGTAAATTAGATAAGAGTCTTTCAAAGCACCCAAAATTTTTTATATATCATAAATCTGACCCAGTTTAAAACTATCTAGTTGAAGATTATACCATTTTTAAGTTGGCTTTACTTTATGCCACTATGCACCAAATTTTTTGTGCAGTACATCGCCTGTGAAGCCACGCCTATTTTACAGAGACCACCACCTTTTGTCATAGAAGTGCCTAGAAACTGTCATAGAAAATTCATAATAAATCTGGTGTAAAGTATGTATGACTATTTTTGGCAGAAATAGTGCCAGAATTCTGCTGCAACTGCCTTGATAAAAGTGCCCCAGAGTCTTTACATGTACAGGTACATTTGATGGGTGTTATTACATGCTTCTTCTAAGGAGTCCACCCTATCTTCCATTAACTTGAGTCACTTTTTGAAGGTTTGACAAAAAGACCAACAATTTTACTTCCGGTCATTAAGCATCTTTTAAAGTTTTTCCAGGTCAATATTTACAAAAATAATGCTTTCTGTGTAAAAAAAAAGAAATTCAAAAAGTCATACTTAACTCCCCTATTGGTGCTCTCAACAGGTCTACTGGTTACTTCCTTTGTTCTGAATATAGGTTTACAGTGTGGTGTTGTGAATGCCATGATATCCACCAAATTCAACATTCACTATGGCAGGATGTCAGGAAATACCTTTTTTATCTTTCAGCAGCAATCTTTTAAAATTATTATGTAGACAAACTCCTTTAAAAGCTTCTTTGAAGGATTTATAATTTTTAAGGTTTGGCTTTTATTAATAATGCAGACAAACTCCCATGAAAACATGTATTTCATGACACCAATGTACAGCCTGCACTGGTCAACCTTTATGAAGAGAAGTATTTTATGAATTTATGGGCAAATATGTGTACAAGATGGGTTTGTATCAAATGCATACCTGACAACTTTTAGAGATCACAAAGAGGGACACATCAGGCTATACCTTCAACCACGTAATACAAAAAAGTTGCTTAGCCAGCTCACCTCTCAATAGGCACCCAGACTGCAAGGAGACACACCCCGCGTGTGTGACCGCACCACTGTCAAAAGAAAAACCAGATCTCTCCAGCAGACTCCGAAAAAAGGGGATGAAGTAAAATCAATCCATTTATTGAGAACAGATTAAAAAAGACGTAGTTGTAAACTACCACAAATGGGTCACAGTTGACGCGTTTCGAGCATAGTGCTCTTAGTCACAACATGACCTACACATAACAAATGTCTCCTTAAATTCTAGTCTAATCTAGCTATGTACTACAATGTCTCACCTGACAGTGCTTACACAATTACCCACGAGTAACGACCAATGTGCTCCCTGCTGCTTCCACTGCCAATACGGGTGTGAGCTCATTACGCATTTCGCATTAAGCTCAGATGCACCACACCCCTTCAATCCTGGATGCCAAAAAACTCCAGATTGAGAGGAAAATCACTGCCCAAGTGTGAACGCGGCGGAAGAGTATAAGGCTATGTTCACATGGCTTAAACTGGGAAGTATCTCGCCCCGTATTTTGCGCCGTACTGTGCTAAATATGAGGCGAGATATGTCCCAGTCGTTACGGTAATTCACAGTCCTCATAGAGAACTATGGATTACGTCTCCTCTCCCCGCTCACACAATACGCCGAGTGGGGAGAGAAGTGACATTTCAATTATTCACGGCGTATACGCGCCGTGAATAATGAATGTCTATGGGGCCGGCGGGCTGCCGACCCCCACCCCCGCTCCCGAGCACACGGCGTAATTGTGGGCAAAATACTTCCCCTTAATTACACCGTGTGAACCCTGCCTAACACACCTACAGCCAGCAGCGGAGCAGCGTAATGAACAGGGCTGCACAGCAGGGAATTTGAGCTCTGATGGTGAAAAGGCGAGACACAACCAAGTAAGAACAACTGTTACAGTTAAAAACATGCACAAGCACAAAGTATGTTAACTGATGATATAACAGCAAAAGTGAAAGTAGAAAAAATTCCACTTGAAGAGACCTTAATAAATATATTAATAGTGATACAAAATTTGCTTCTCAAATTTAGACCTTCAGGCATAATAGTACTTAAAGTAACAATCCAATAAGCCTCCCTGTCAGCAAAACGATATTTCAAATCGCCACGACGTTTACTGAATTTAACATGTTCAATAGCAAATGCTTGAAATGTTTTAGTCTGTGAGTTGTGACATTGTATAAAGTGTCAAGAGGTGTTCAAGATGTTGCAACTAGAAGGATTGTCTATATGATTCAAATGTTCAAGTAGCCTTGTCTTAAATTTCCTTAAGGTACACCTATATAAAACAAATTACGCTCAATACACTGTATCAAATAGATAACAGATGTGGTGTTGCAATTTATGTAGTGTTTTATAGTAAACATTTTGTCATGAACTGAAAAAGACTTTTTTTGGAGAAACATAGCGACAAGTTTTACAGAGATATGATCCACATTTAAAAAACACCGACATTGAAGCCACTTTGATTGTTGTGGCTGGGTGTTAATGTTATTTGGAAACAAAAGATCTTCAATAGTAGACAGATGCTTGGGGCCACATTTTTGAAAACTGTCTAGGTCTAAAACTCACTTTGTTGCCCATAGAAACCAATCAGAGCGCAAAAATAAGAGGGGCGCTCAGATTGGTTCCTATGGGCAACAAAGAGAGTTTTAGGCCTAGACAGTTTTCATACATGTGGCCCTTAGATACAATTCTACATGCATTGAATAGAATCGTATGTAATTTAGGATCCTCGGACAAAATGGGCATGTTGTGATTTTCTTCTCGGTGCACCCTTTGTTATTTTTAAGCTATTTTGGACCCCCACAGGGACTGAATCGCCCCTTTGAGGCTACTTCCATTTCATTCCCCCCTCCGCCCAAAATCCCTATGGAGTGGCGGTTGGAAGGGGGGGGGGATTAAGGTGATAGATAGTGGTGAGGGCGTTATAGAGTGTCAGGTGATGGTTGCATTTTGTGTTGGGATTAAGTCACAAGGGTAGGAGGGGAGGTAACATCTCAGCTTATAGGTACAATCTCCTGGGAGAAGACAGAGGACCGACCCCCTGAGTTTGTGGCATAGCTGTGATCCATACTTCATCCCTTGCACCCCCAGATGATCATTCACAGCCATAAAATTCTCTAGAGCACTGTTTGGAGTTTAATACTATCTGATTTGTTGAACTACGGCCTAGCGTTGCATCTTTTTAATGAGTAAAATGATCAAAGAGGGTTGGTGTCCGGGAGGGTTTATTTACATAAAATTGTTTTTTTTTCTTTTGTTTTTGTGTTTTGGCTTTGGTTACCATTATACTGGTTACCATTGTTAGAAATGAAGGTATCTGACAGAAGCCTCTTCATTACTATCGCTGGGGCTTGGTGTCAGTACCCAATGCATCAGGGGTACTGGAAAGAATCAGGTTACCATCAGAAGGTGGGCCATCTAATGTAATGTGAGTGAAATAGATCATCATGAACCATTACCATACAAGTTGCATCACTACAGTAGGAAAAGAGTTCCTGATAAGAGTGACCAGGCAGGCAGATCTATGTCTTATTTATTTGTCTTGCCCCTCTGGAGAGGGCTTGGCTTGCCAAGAAGGAAAGTTCCTTTCGTTACAACTGGAACTGATTCTACGGGGATGTTAGCTGGTTTGTGAAGGAATATCACACTAAGAACTTGATGGATTTGTATGGACTAATGTGGACTAATATGCCTATTGATCAAAATATATGGATGTGCACAGCCTAATTAATTTGTGTAGTCTATTTGAGGGATGGCAACCTTAATTGGCTTTGCTGCACTCCCCCTTTTCCTCTTTTAAACCAGTGCAGGGGTAATTCAGTAGAAAAATTCCTATCACTCCCTGAGAGGTTGTAGTCTGAATGGAGTCCAGTGAGGTAACATGTTAGTGTTTTGGGACTCACCTGTGCTGGGATCCCCTTTACGCTTATTTGGGAGGTGAGCTTTAAAATTTTTGATCAAAAACTGTAAACTAAGAATCCCAGGTTTTTCATATTTCCTTAGCAGTAATGCATTTTTCAAAAAATTCCTATATACCCTTGATGTTTAACTTAGTTTTTTTAGTGTGCCACTGATATTTGTATTAGATGTATGCTATATGCCTTACCAGTGTGCACCTTTTGCTTACGTTTTTTCAAAATATAGGATGTGAAGCCTAATTAATTTGTGTAGTCTATTTGAGGGATGGAAACCTCATTGGCTGCTGCATCCCCTTACCTCTTTTAAACCATGTAGGTAATTCAGTAGAAATTTCCATCACCCCCTAGAGGTTGTAGTCTAAATGGACTCCTAGTGGGGTTAACATTTAGTGTTAGGGACTCACCTGGCGGGACCCCTTGACCTTTTGGGGGGGAGTTTTAAAAAATCTTGAAAAAAAACTGAAAACAAAGAACCCCAGGTTTTCATATTTTCCTTACAGTAATGCATTTTCAAAAAATTCCTATTTAACCTTGAGTTTTACTTAGTTTTGTAGGGGCCACAAATTTGTATTAGTTTAATGCTATTCCCTTTACCATGTGCACCTATGCTTACTTTTTAAAAATATTGGATGTGCACAGCCTAATTAATTTGTGCAGTCTTTTGAGGGAGGCCCAACCTCATTGTTTGCTGCACTCCCCTTACCTCTTTTAAACCCAGTGCAGGGTAATTAGTAGCAATTCCATCACTCCCGAAGGTTGAGTCAAAAAGGACTCCTAGTGAGGTAACAGTTTGGGGGGGCTCCCTTTCCCGGGATCCCCTTGACGTTTTGGAGGTGAGCTTAAACAATTTTGATCAAAACGGGGGAAAAAATAAGAAAATCCCCATTTTCATATTTTCCTTAGCAGAAAGCATTTTAAAAAAAATTTCCTATATACCTTGATGTTTTACTTAGTTTTGTAGTGTGCCAGATTTTTTAATAGAGTATGCTTTTGCCTTTTTTTTTAAAATAACCACCCTTCCTTTACCCACAACTGAGTATTATAGCTCGGTTCCAATCGGGACCCCAACCCCACAGTGCACTTATTAAAAAAAATATAGATAGCGCCCGGCAAGGTAAAAAAACGAACAAACTTTAATAGCTTCCTTTAAAAATAGAGTAAAAATTTACCCGACTTATACAGATGTCCATGTTCGTATAAAAGGAAAATATACTCAGTATTGGTTTTGGCGTGGCACGCCGTTCAGATTCTTCCATGGCCCGCTCATCTGGCGGAGAGCAAAAAGAACGCCGACACCGAGCCGAACATTTGAAATCAATACGAGTATATTTTTCCATATCTATACGAAAGGACACTCTGTATAAGTCGGATAAGTCTTACCTTTTTTTAAGGGAAGCTATTAAATTTGATACATTTTATTACCTTTCCGGTTCGCTATCATATTGATTAAGTATGCTTTGGCTTACCATGTACCTATCTTAGTTTTTCAAAATATATGGATGTGCACAGCCTAATTAATTTGTGGGTTTTTTTTTATGTTTGTGTTTTTGTTTTTTTTTTACATTTTTTTTACATGTTTCCCCATTAGACTACGATGAGCCTATTGGACTACATCGGAATAATTAGACTATGTCAAACCAGCGTTGGATTCATTTCTATAATAAAATGATCTATAAGGGATTAACCCTTGAGTGTTTATTTTATTATAGCGGTTTTGTTTTTGAAACTTTTTTGTCATTATACGTCAGTGTAGATGATGGAGGTGTCTTACAGACAGTTGCTATCAATGGGGCTTCGTGTCAGCCAGTAGTGTTTTTTGTCACGTCAAGGCTGAGATTGACAATCTTTCACTATTACCCCAGTACCCAATGCACCAAGAGTATTGGAAGGAGCTAGGTTACCTAGTAGGTTATAGAGCCCCTCAGTATGTAGGTAGAAATATAGGTCCAATTAAAAATAAAAAAAAACTAACAGTACTCCCGTCTCCCCATCCCCTGATGAAGCTCTCGCTCCTTCATGTGTCCCTGCACAGGCGGCATGACGTCATCATGCCGCTCAAGCGATGTGATGACAGTCTCACATCATCTGTACTGTATACTCTGTAGGGCCACAAGCCTGCTTGCGACCCATCAGACTACTCTGCTCGGCAATGAGCTCGCTCTGTGCTTTATATTAGCTTTCAAGTGTTCTGAATACACCCATACAGTTGAAAAGACCGCTGATGCTCTGGGCTTATGGCAGCAGCTCGGTGACGCACTGGCAATCTGTCTTGTGGGCAAAGTGTACGTTTAGGGTACAGGCAGTTTTATCCTTACCACAAGCCTAGCAACTCCCCTGGCCAGTGTACGTAGCAAAGGTCAAATCCAAGAATAACTAGCAAGGCAAGGTAATGCTCAGGGTAATAACACTATTACAGTGGCGAGGTAAGGAAGGGTAAGAGACCTAATACAGGGTCCAGTGTCCTCTCATTTTTAATCAGTAGAGCACTTGCCCTTTAAATCCACAAGAGTTGGTGCATACATGCCCTAGGGAGTAGGTAAGAACACACTGGTCAGTGCTGGAGCAAGCGAAGGGGAAAAAGGTGATAGGGGTCCCCCCCAGAAAAAGGAGGCCCATGGCGGACCAGGGTTTCCATAAATAAGGGACTGTGGGAACTTGGGTTTGCCCGATTGGGAAAAACCATAACAATAGGAAACAATCAAAGAGTACAAAGACCTCACAACAGTGAACAGCCTAAAAATTCTTGAAAAAGACACTGCCAACGTCATCATTTTAGGTATAAGCATATAAAGTAAACATACAATAGAAGTACCGTTTTATTGCAGTGGAACATGGACTATAAATAGAATACACTATGACATCCCCGTACGTCTTTAACACAAGCGCTTTCGTGACTTACACTGTGCATCAACCTAACAGTTGCCACTATAAAAAAAAACCCCTCCTTATTAAACATTATAGTAGACTACAAACTTTAACTTCATGTGCAGTCTAATATGGCATAAGTGACATAGAATGCAGCCCATAAACTCCTATATACATTAAAGTGACGTTATCAGAGGGTAAGCTTTAAAATACGAATTAGAATGCATTCTATAAATCACATCCACATAAATCATAATGTAGTGCTAATAAAGTGCAGCCTATAAATGATTGATTATTTTACAAAATACAGGAGCACACAAAACAGCAACCCTCCTATAGAAAAAGCTTTTGTCTCCATTACATAGTATCTTAAAAGGATTTCCTTTAAGGGATTCCTTAATATGCAGGTGGGTTTCCCCCAAAAACTGCAGTCACAAGTACTATCCTTGCTATCCTCATAGTTATACAGTATATTGAAAAAAATATACACAAAGCATACAAATACATACTTATACTTAAATATTTCCCAAAAAAAAATTTTTATTTTTAATTGATGAACCTTGCAGAGAGTTTGAGCACATATAAATACCTACATATTTAAAGACACACATACATGTACATGCAAAAAGATATACTGAAATACGCACACAAATATACATACACTAAATTTCAAAGCAACTACTGTTACTCTGCATCTTTTTAAAGGTTTGCCGAAACCATGCATCGGGCTGGTGGCATCCCCGGAGGCCCCCACATGGGTAAGATTTTTTAATGTAAACCCTGTATTTTATCTATTTGCATACTAATCCTGATACCGCTTTTTACAGGTTTTAAATTTTCTAAAGTATTGCATTGTACGGTATGCTTAAAGCACAATGCACTTTTTTATTATTAGTTGTAACACATTAGACACATGGCTTTGTTATTTTGCTCTTTCACTTTATTTTGGCTAGGAATTGTTATCATATGCAAGTATGATTATGTAGCATGCTGCAACTTTTTGTATTTCTGTGCTTTCCACCAGTCTGTATCATTCGGGTTATTTATTATTTTCTACCCCACATTTTTGATGTTTCTGTGTATTTTTTATTTATGAATTTTTTTTTTATTGATGAATTGTAGTAAACTATTATTTTTTATAGCTTAAATAGACTCATGGTACATCTTCCCGTTTCACTTGTCTTATGATAGAAAAGGATAGTATTGCATTTATATCAAAATATGGGTTCAATATATAAAATAAGTGCAAATTGAACTAGTACATGTACACATAGTCAGAGATTACATTACATGACATGCAATTACTATCCGTTAAAATCACTTTAAATAGAATTACATTGGCACATCCTTGTTTGTTGTCACCTTTTTGGCCCCCTCTGCATTTACATGAAACGAAAAAGCCAGAGCAAGAGGCGTTTTCTCTTTATGATGTTTATTTTCCAGGGTTCTATAATCTCCCAGATTTACAATGAGATGTTGCCCTTGGAGGCCATGTAGACAGGGGCGGAACTTTGGGGGGGACCAATTTTCACTCTCATCCCCTATCTTCCTATCCCTCCCTCCGTGCAACGCTCAGTCGGTTGTCCAAGCTGCTCCTCTGCTATCCCATGGAATGGTAAAATATAACAAGGTATTTACCTGATATTTACTACTTGCTTACTATCCTTCAAAGGACTTTATATGGACTAGTGATGACTGAACGTTGATGTATGCTATGTCTATTGAAATTCAAATAAATGTATGAAAGCAAGCACAGCTGCATTACAGGTCTCATTTACAATTGTTTGCCTAGATGGGGAAAAACAAATCCCAGACCCCCAGGAGAAGCTCTGCCGCCAAACCTGTGCCTCCCACGCCGGGTGCTGGACTAGATCGCTTCCTTAGCAGAGGAGCGGTGAGATGCGGCCACGCCGTGGAGCAGGCGCCATCTTCTTCCCGCCGCGGCCTGCAAGCGCCAGAGGAAGCACAAGTGTCGGGACCGACAGCAGAAGCTCTCCTCGCACTGGTGACATCACTCACCGCAAGTCCTCCTGCTCCCAGTGGTTCCGACGGATCGGGTGAGCCACGCACTCATCTGACACCACCGGCTCCCGTCCCACTGCACCGCACGCCCGCCGCCGCCTTCACTTCTGCCGGCCTGGAAGTCAGCCCTAAGGCATTGGAACCAGCTCCTGTTCCGCCGGCGACCCTGATTGCCACGAGCCCTTCTGCTTCCTGCGGCTCCGACTGACCGGGTAAGCCACGCGACCTTCCCGCACCCGTGGCTCCCGTCCCGCTGCACCACGCGGTTGCCGCCATTGTTCCCGCCGGCTCTGAACTTGGCCCCATGGCGGTGGAAGCTGCCAGCGAACCAGGGCTTTCCTCCTCCGCTCTCGTGTCCCAGCACCCGCACACCTGGCTGCCGGCTGACCTGCCTGCTTCTTCAGTGAGTCAGGAGTTTACCCCACAGTTTGCCAAGCCTGGAACACTTGCCTCTCTAATGGCTGGGGTGACACGGGCACGATCTCCTGTGAGTCCCCTCGGATTTTACACCACCTCTGAGACTAGTAGCTACCTGCAAGCCCCTGCAGCCCAGGATCCCCCCAGTGTGGCAGAGATCCCAGTCATCCACCGGAGCCCCACTATCCCCCCAGGACATACCGTCTGCATGGCATCAAGTTCACCCCCAATTTCTCCCCACCTGGGACCTCCACAGGTGAATCCAACCATGCTTGGATCTCCCAACACACACCATGCAGGAGGAGGGCGTATGGAGGGTCTGTCGCCTTCCCCACCACAGCTGTGGGATGCATCCCAAGAGGACTCCATTGGTTTGTTCTCGGCACACTCCTCGGGGGTACCCCCCCACACCCTTCGCCATGTTGCTCCTGAATTCTCTGATGATTCCCGCGCTCGGGCCCCCCGCCTCCGCCGAATGCCCAGCAGTGGTCTGACTATCTTCAACTATTGCCGAACATCTGGAAAGCGGACTTTCAAACCCTGATCTCTGAGGTGAAAGAGGCCTGTAGGCAGGAGATTTCATCGCTGCGACAAGACATCACACATCTTACAGTAAGGGCGGACGCTCTTGACGAGGGCCATGCTGTAATCCGCAAGTATCTTACTGCCCTTCATCCTAGCCTTGTTTCCCAAGCATCAGTAGTGCGCGATCTAGGTCGTCATGTCGAAGACCTGGATAATAGGGGGCGCCGGAACAACATCCGGGTTCAGGGGCTGCCCAAAACTGTTGCCGATGACAGCATTCCATCAGTTCTGACGTCCATCTTCAATAATGTCCTGGGAGAGCCTCCCTCCCACCCCATCAAGTTGGATAGGGCCCACAGAGCCCTCCGCCCTAAAGGATTCTCAACCCTCCCAAGAGATGTTATTTGTTGTGTGCATGATTTTTCCATCAAGGAGAACATTATGATGAAAGCCCGGGCCATGTGGACACTGGAATATGAGGGTGAGCAGATCCAGTTATTTCAAGACCTGTCATGGGTCACGCTACATAAACGGCGCCTCCTAAAACCACTGCTCTCTATCCTAAGGGAGCTCCAGATTCCGTATAGATGGAACTTTCCATTCGCCCTCTCTGCTCGTAAAGATGGCCGTGTGGTCATCCTCAAAACCCACGAGGACATGCAACCGTTTTGTGATGCTCGTAGATCCCGGCCCCGCAGCTTCTGGATTGGGATTTGGATGTCCTCTCTATTCCCTCTCTGCCATCATGGCGCCAGTCATCGCAGAAAGGACGACCCTCCGCTGGGGGGACCCCAGTTGGCCGCAGACTTCCGCATACCCCTCATCGCTAGCTTTGCTCCGGGGACTTTTGTGCTCTTTTACTAACATGCCTTTTCTCCCTCTAGCTAGGTGTTGGTTATATTGTTTCCCCATCTGGGTGCTGACTTCCTAAATTCGATTTGGGTTGGCTCCAGTGCGGTTGGCCTGGTTGCGGATGCAGCCTATCCTCCGCGTACTTGACCCAACTTGGTACATTTCTTTCAGGCTCCTGGTTCCGCACTCACTGTTCTCCCTTCGGGGTCCATATCCCGTTTCTTCTTATTCACATGTGTTTCCTCTGTTCCTCCTGAGCCTAGTGAGCTCTTGTATTTGTGTGCGGTTTCTCCTTCCGTAGACTGTAGAAGTTCCGCCGCTGGAGAGAGCGCCTTTGGTGTTTGAGACAGGAGGTCGGAGGGTCCTCAAATGGGCTCATTAGGTCCCTTTTTTGGGGCTTTAGGCTCTCCTCCTTCCTTTTAAACAGGAGCGCACTTTTTGGACCCCGTCCTTTCCTCCCTCTCTCCCCACCCAGAAATTCCGGTTATATCCTGGTATTTATCTGGGTTATCTTCTTCGTGAATATTTTGGTTTTAAATACATTAGTTTAGTGACAACTGTTTGTTAGGTGTCCCCCCCTGTCCCGTGGTCTCTGTTACTCCCCTGTTGTACTCCTTCCCTTCCTATCCTCACCATGGTTACCTGCGTTACCATCAACGCGAAGGGTCTAAACTCTGATGTGAAGTGCCGTCTCTTGTTGCTGGAGCTATGCTCTCTGAAGGCGGACATCGCCTTTGTTCAAGAGACCCATTTTGACCCGCGTGGCTCCTTTAATTTTGCCAAGGCAG
Organism: Phyllomedusa bahiana; assembly: GCA_025379985.1. Lineage (NCBI taxonomy): Eukaryota > Metazoa > Chordata > Amphibia > Anura > Hylidae > Phyllomedusa > Phyllomedusa bahiana. The sequence continues at coordinate 48,278 of JAODAL010014629.1, forward strand.
CCTTCCCTGTGGCTTACTCCGCTTCCGAAGAAGGCTGGAGTAGCGATACTCTTATTGGCATCCTGCCCTTTCTGGGTCGCCAGCTCGGAACTAGACCCCCATGGCCACTTTGTTATCCTCCAGGGATCTTTGTACGGGGCCCCGCTGACGTTGTGCACCGTCTATGCTCCCAACTCATCACAAATTTGTTTCCTTTCACGTGTCCTAAACAAACTGTCCAGACTCCCCCCGGGGGCCCTCATCCTGGGAGGGGACTTCAACCTGGTGTTTTCCCCGACGTCAGATAGACATTCCTTGCAGGGCAAACCCCCCTCAAGGGCCTCGCTAAGGCTTCCACGGGAATGCGCAAATTAATTGAAAACATGGCCTCTATAAACCGTGGGGGTTTAAAACCACCCAAACTGCGTTCTTCACTTTCTTTTTCCCCCCCCCCAACCACTTCGTGGGGACCCTTCTCGGAACGTCCCCACATTGCGCAGTGTCTGACCGCCAAATAGGCCCCAATTTTGGTCGGAATGCCCTTCTCTCTACTTTTAAAAACCGGACCCCCCCACTCGCTTCGCCACTGGCGGATAAACGACTCAGCAAAAAAGCCCGGCACGAGAGAGGGTTCCGCAAAACTTCCCCCCAAAATTTTTTTTGAACTGAATGATAGGTCAGTAGGTTCAGTGTCCCGTTGGGAGGCCACAAGGCTCCTCAGGGAACCCTGCATCCCCAATGGGGGCTCGGTTGAAGAGAGCATGAAGGAGCAAGTGTCCTTGCATCTCCCCCTTCAGTCCTTGAAAGAACCGCAATTTTTCCCAGGCCAAATCTAGCACTCTACCCCTAAATGGAGAATAGATCCCCCCCTTTAAGGACTTACCCCTTGGGCGAAGGTCGGGCGCTGTCCTTTTTTAAAAACAGAAATTCTATAATGGCAATAAAGCCCAATACCCTCCTGGCCAGGCGTTGCGGGTAAAAGGGGTTTAAATTCCACCCTCAAGCACGAAGGGTCCTGATGGCTCCTTGACTTTTTGACCCTAAAAACTATGGGGTCCCCCCCCCCCCCCCCCCAAAGTTTTCTTTTTTCTGACTTGTATGGCTGCCCGGGGCCCAATTATCCACCAAACCCCCGGCCGGAAGGTCCTTCTTGGAACCTGTCTCTCCCTAAGCTCCCTGGGGACCCGCGAGGCACTAAACCCCCCCATTGATTGGCGAACGGGGAGGATTAAAGACCCCCCCAATGGAAAGGCCCGGGTACGATGGTTTTCCCTACTTGTACTGCAAAACGTTTTCTCGGTTGGCCCCCGGGATGCTTCCTTTGATAATAGTTTTCCACACGGCTCCCCCATCCCTGGGGAAATGTCTCATTCTTTCTCATCTTATTCCCAAGCCGGGAAGGATCCCCCAAAATGTGCAAGTTTCAGACCGAAGCCCTTTAAATTCGACTTAAAAATCTTTCAAAGCCCTACCCCAACCGTCAAAACCCTTTTGGTTTGCGACTGGTCCAAAGGATCGGTGGGTTTTCCCGTGTCGGCAAGGGGGGATAATACCAGACGGGCCATAGACCAAATTTGAAGTTGCCAACATGCAAAATGGGAGGGCCTTCATCTCGCCTTGAGCGGAAAAAGGCCCCTTTGACCGTTCGTTGGTTTTCCTGTTTGCAAGCTTTAAATCTTTTGGTTTTACTGGTAACTTCCCACGGGACAGAGGTTTTTACTCCTCTCCATCGGCTTTTGTAAAATTTCCCCCGAGCTTCCCCCCCTTTCGAAATTTCAACGGCACCGGCCCGGGCGCCCCCCCCTTTTCCCTTGTCTTCAACTGTGTATGGAGCCCCTTGCATCCAAGATTGGGTTGATCCATCTTCTCTGGTATTCACGTTAGAGCAAGGGGTTTAAAGTCCCTCTTTGCAGACGATTTTTGCTGACATGACCGGCCCATTTCCCCCCCTCTTAGCTTGACTTCTTTTGGAAACTTCGGGCCTCGGGTTTTTTTTTTTTTTAACACGTCCAAAAGGGGCCTCCCCCTCAATATTCCCGCTGAGACCTTGGTGAACTTCGTCCCTTTCAAGTTCAGTGGCGACGCCCCTTAAAGTACCTTGGGGTCAATTTTAGCGGATTCAAATCTCTTTTGGGCCAATTCCCCTCCCTTTTCTAGAGATACGTCCCTGTTATTAAATGGCATTCCCTGAGTTTCCCTTTTAGGTGTAACCCTCTGTCAAAAAGACAATTCTACCCAAATTAATTACCCTTTGAACCTCCCTGTGCCTGTACCTAAAAATCTTGAAATCCCCAAGCACGGGGCTTCAAATTTATATGGACATGGTCGTCCTTGGCGAGCAAAAAAGGGGGGGGGGGGGGGGGGGGGATGCCCGAACCAAAAGAAAATATTTCTGGGCCCTCCGGCCTGCGGGTCACCCCCCTGGGCCAAGTACGTTACACTAAATGGATGGGATTGAGAAAATTGTGGGGCTCCTTTTTTTATGTTCTGTGGATGCAGGGGGTTGCGCCCCGTTAGGGCCAAAGCCTTCCTGGTGGTCTGGAGACACGTCGGGAAAAATTCCCCGGCCTTAGGCCCTTCCCTTTTTTTTATTTCCCCTACACCTTTTTACTGACCAGCCATGGCCCCCTTGTAGCCCATGGGGCAAAAAATTTGTTCAGATTTGCGATAAAATTTTCCCACATCCAAATTTAAAACACTTATCAGATTTACAGGGGGGCACCTTCTAAACCCCCTCCTTTCGAGGGTTTGTGCAAATCGGGGGGCGTTAAAGGGCTTATATCTATATTTACGCTAACTTCCCTCCTCCCCAACCCGAATCGTACACCGTTTTGGCAAGGGGAGTTTCCTTGGTCGGAAGTTCCTATCAGGGTTTTTTAAAACTTTTGGCATAGGGGGGCCACCCCCTCGATTGACTCCTCGGGATCAAAAATTTGATCGTGTACTGGTAAAACCCCCGGCTGTTTTTTTTCCCCCGGGTTTCCCGTGCTTGCTGGTTGTGGTGAAACCCCGGCTGACCCATTTTTGGGGGGGCCCGCACCAAATTTTTTTGGGCCGGTCAGCGGGGGCCTTCGGGGTTTTTCGGGGGGGCCCCCGGGTTTTTTTAACAACCCCTTGCTGGGTCCTTTAAACAGCTTTAAGCTTCTCCTCCTTTTCCCCCAGCGCCAAGGCCTGTTTCCGCCTTTTGGAAACGCCCCCACCCCCCGTCCTCCGTTTGTACACGCGGAAACTAAGGGCCCGGGGCATCAGTTTTTCCTTACCTGAAATCCTGTGGGTTTCGGTGCCGGGGGGCCCGGTTCTTTGGGGCGATTTTTTGCCAAAGGGTGTTTTGAAAATCCCCCCCCCTTTTTCCCCTTCTTTTTTAAACCCCCCCGGTCCAGTCCAGCCCATACTCGCCCTGTTTGTTTTTCCTTTTGGCCCAAGGTTTTTGGTTTTTTCCCGATGGACCTTTGGTTTTTTAAGGGTTATGGGCCTTAGTTTTGGTTTTTAAAAATTAAAGGGGGCTTGGGGACGTTTTCAACCTTTTTTTTAAAATTTTTTTCAAAAAAAATTTTTTTTCGTTAATTAACCTTTCAAGGTTTAATTCAGTGTCCCCCAAGGTTTTTAATTAAAATTTAACCCGGTTGTTTTTAAAGTAAATGTTAGCAAATTTGGAAACCCGGTTAATTTTAAAATGTATAAAAAGGGGGTTATTATTTCATTCCCCCAAGTTTTTACTTTTCCCCTGTACCCCCGAGACTGTTTTTACAAGGTACCCCAGAAAATTTTGGGGTGTATGTTAAATATATTAAAAGACACACTGCAAATTTAGGGTGGGTTACATGAGTTTTTTTGGCACAGACGTGTTTTGTTGTTGGGAAAATTTAGTGCTTGCAAAAAGCGAAATTTTGGGAGCAAATGACCCAGACGCCCGAGGAGATTTCTCCCCCCTTTTCCTTTTGTGCTGTTAGTGCATTTAAAAAAAACCTCGAAAAATTCTGTGGAGGGCTGGGGCCCCGCCGAAATACTTGAGCAAAAATAAGTGTCATCTAAACGTACAATTTTACTTAGGGTAAAAAGTAAAAAGTTTCCGTGGGTTTGATGTGGTTCTGAGGCAGGCCACACTGAATCCGCCCCGGAAACAGCATTCATATTTTTTGAACAAGGCATATAGCGGCTGTACTGTGCCTTGCTATTGCGGGTGTTTTTGAAGTACCGCTGGCCAGCCCCCACTTCTAAAATGCGCGGGCCAGCCCCCTTTACTTTCATTTTCCCCGCCATAAGCGCAGGGAAGAATGCATGGCTTAAAACATGGCTGTTCTTTTTAAAAATCCACATATAAATACATAGCCTACTCAATGCCCCCACAACCCTGGCACCCTTATCCCCCCGTCCCCCCTGTAGTTGGAAACAGTTGGCATTCGGCAAGTGCTTCTCTTTTATTGTGAGGGCGGGGCAAGGGGGGAATGGTTACAAAAAGGGAGGAAAGTACAGCCCCAATCGAGTGTGCGGTCTGTGAGCACGTTTGATTGGATGCAGCCCCTGCTCTCCCGCCCCTTCCAAAAGCCTGCCTCACTCTGCAATTCATTGAGGCTATTTACCCCTTCCCCCAAAATGCAGGAAAAATGGGCAAAGGGGTTAACTTTTTCCCCTTGGCTGTGCCTCCCCCATTACTGTGTTTCTTTTTTTCTTTGGGGTTTTTTTTTTGAAGTGGTAAAAAAAAGGGGGGGCCCTCCCCCACCCAGAAAAAAAGGGAGGAAGCCCCCGTACCCCCTGTTTCCCTAGCATGTTCAAATGCTGAAAATTTCTTTGAAAAAAATTTTTTTTTTTTTTGTCGATTTAAAAAAATTTTGGAGGGTCTAAAGTGTGGGGGTAAAAAGGGTTATGATTGAATCAACTATTAAACTTTGTAGTTGGGACTTGGTTTAAAAAAGGAGCAACCCGGCTTTTGATTTTATTTGGGCTAGAACTTTTTGCAGCAAGATTTTTAACCCCACCCTGGAGACATTTTGCTAGTAGCTCTTTGAGGACAGAGTCTAGCCTCTTGAAAAGGGGGGGGGTGTCCAGCAGACAATTTGGGGGGGCCCAGATTAAGCCGGTCCCAGGGGGGTTTTCCGGATACGCGAAGTCCGGACAAAGAACACGACTCCCCAAAAAATCAAACAACGGTTTGTTTTTACTGAAATTTTCTGGAACAAATGTTAAAGGGAATCCCCCAAACACAAAATTTACAAAATATGTTTCCAGGGGCCCCTGTGCTGACAGCGCCCCGCCAGGGGTTTTCCTTCTTGGATGCCGGGGTTTAATTTTCCCTTTCCCATGGGGTGGGGAAAAAAAACCCCGTTAAACCCCTTCCCCTTCTTAAAAACCATTTAAATCCCCCAACGGGAAAAATTTGTGTTTTGGTGGCAGTTGAAGGGGTTGTGGTTTGTGCACAGGCTTACCGCTCAGATGTTTTCCCCCAAAACCCTTCCCTCCCAAAGCACGGGGACACAAATTTTCCCCTAAAAGAAAACCCGGGTTTTCAATTTGCTAATGGATTGCATAGTAAAAACCCCCCCCAAAGCCTAAAACAGGAGGATGTTTTTGGGAAAACCCTTCCTTTGGCCTGAAAAGGGCCCTAACAAACCCTAAAAAGTATCGGGCCCTTCCACAGTCCTAAACTTGTTGGGTCCCACGCTTCCCCCTGAGGAAACCTTAAAAAAGGGCCCGGAAATTTCCTGTTCTCGGGGGAGAGGATGGAAAATGGTTTTGGCCCGGGGCTGTCAAAACCCAGTCCTCTCTTCCTTGGAACCCTTGTCCTTTTTTTACGGATTTTCTCTCTCCCTTGCGATGGGGTCTGTATTGGACGGGGTTCGGGTCTCCTTTGTCCATGGAACGACGGGTGAATCCGGGACCTTTTGTCAGTTCTGTTCTGTCTTTTTCTCCTCAGAATCCACCCAGTTTCAAAATGGTGTACATTTCCCCAAAAGTTTTAACCCAATGCCCCCTCTTTTTTGTTTAATGGAAACTGGGCCCATAGCGGTTTTATCTTGTGGCCAAACTTTTTGGAATACAAAAAAAAAAAAACATTTTACAATGTCTTTGCATGGGTTTTTTTATTTAAAGAAAACCTCCCCCAAAACATACCCCCCCAACTAAAATTTTGGAGCCCCCTCGAAAAACCCTCTCCCCAAACTCGCCCTTGCCCCTTAGCGCTGGGGGGGTACACCAGCATTGGTTCTGGGAATCTCCCCGGGGGGGTTATAGGTTAAAGGGGCCTCGGGCCCAACCTCCCCCGGGGGGAAGGAGTTTTTGGCCTGCTCCATTTTCCCCCCCGGGGTTTGGAAAAAAGATTTTTTCAGCGGAAACCTCAGTTGGACACCGGCAAAGGGGAACACCCCACCAAAAAATTCCAATTAAGGGGGTTTCCCGGGGACAGGGGTGGTTTACTTGGGGGCCTAAGTTTAGGCACTTCAAAATCACGCGCCAAAAAATTATTTCTGTCAGATTTCGTGACGGGCCCCCTTTCCCCTATGGATCTACCTCTTAAAAATGGGATTGCGGGGGTCCAAAAATTTCTTAAACCACATTTGGGACCGCCCCCAAACCCCCCAACCCAAAATTCCCCAGAGGGCCCTTTTTATTCCCCAAATAAACATGACCCGTTCAACTGGGGGGCCCCCCAAAAATGTCTTTTGGGCACAACCCTTTTGGGTTGGGGATGCACCATTTGGGTTTCGACGCTCTAAAAAATCCTTTTGTCACCGTCCGCAGCCCGGGGCGGCCGGTTTTTCCCGGGGCCCCAGGCGTGGGTACTGGCCCGGTGTTTGGTGCCCCTGGGGACTGGGATATGAAGGATCATCATCTTTTGACCCGGTTTTCCCCCGTAAAATAAAGCATGTGTGGGGGGGTTAGCCCGGGGTTTACAGTGCCCCCCTATTGTTATGGCCCCACCCGTCAGGCGGGTTTACTCGGCCCCCTGGGCCTTCGGGCCCTGTCCTTTTAAAAGCCCGCATCATCTGGAAAAGGGTGCATTTAAAACCTTTCCCAACAAGCTCCTTTTCCCCTCGGGGTGAAAAGGAAGAAAAGTACCGGGAAGGCTAAATTTCCCATACAACGGGTTTCAGTTTCCGCTCTTAAAAACCCCTTGGAAACACCCCCCCCCTTGGTCGGAATGTACCCTGGGGCACCCAAACACCTTTTTAAAGTGCTTGCAGACCCCCCTTTCGCAGTCAAAAATTCTGCCAGTCTGCCCCCCTAGGGGGTTTAAAAGCCAGGAAATACTTAGGGGAAATGGTCTTTTCCGGGAACAAACAGTACGAATGCCCAGGGAAAATTTCCAACCCTGCACATAAAAAAACTTCAGGGGCCCCTTAGGGGCGCGAGGGCCCGGGGATGGTTTGGTTAAACGGGACCCCGCTTTTTCGTGCCTTACTTAACCCACAGGTACGACACTTGAGGAAAGCTTCAGAACCATGTTTAAACAAGTCAGGGAGTACACCAGTCTTTTTAAGCCACTTTTTTGGTTTTTGTCAACCCCAAAAAAGGGGCGCCCCCCCTCTCATGGGATTCACGAGAAGCCTCCCCCCCTAATGAATGGGGATAAACAATTTTTTTGTCTGTCCCTGCAACTCCTTTTGTAAGTAAAAGGGCCCCGGCACGGGAAAGCCCCGGGGAAAAAACATTTGCTTATCCCATGCCTAAACAGCTTTTGCCCCCCCCTGGGGCCCGATGGGTCTCCTCCCCCGGGGGGGGAGCCACCCCCCGGGCCCGGACCACCCCCCTTATTTTTCTGAAAATTTTGGGGGCAACCTTCCTGGACCCTTGCCAATCAGCCACTGTTTTTCCCCAAAAACCCCATGGGAAACCCAAGACGCCCCCCCCCACCCTTGGTTTTCCAAACGTTCTGGAAACGCGGGGAAACGGGCCCTTAAAAGTGGGGGCTTTTTCAGTGCCCTTTAAAATTTCCCTTAATCAATGCTGCGGATGGTTTTCTGCCTGGGACCCGAGGAGGGCAGGGGAATTCCCATTTTCCCCCCCTGACAGGAATTAATGGGGAAATTTGGGAAATTTTGAGAGTCGTGCCCCATTTCCCTCAAAGGGCCCCCCAAAAGCTTGGGCATTCTCCAAATTGCGCCAATGGGTTTTTTGTCGGCAAAACGCACCTTGCCCCTTTGTCGGTTTATTTCTGCGAACCTTTAGTCATGGCCCACACCAGGGCTAACGGTTTAAAACCCTTAAATGGGATTTATAATTTCGGGGGATTGCGTTTCCGACCCGCAAGGGCCGCTGGAAATAGGAAATTACTCCCTTTCCCCCCCCTTCCGGGACTTGGGAAAGCACAGCCCCCAAACTTTGTTAGAAACCGTTCTTTATAAGAAAAAAAAGGGGGGTGTCAAAACCGTCCCATAGGCCAAAATTTGGGAACCCACTGGTCAGCGCCTCTTTAAACCCGTTTTTCAAAAAGCCTCTTGCTGTCGGGGGTCCCCATCAATGGGCCTTTTTTGGGGAAACCCCCAAGAAATTTCTTTTCCCTAAGAAAACCCCATTTAAGGGGCCCCCCAGATGGGGCGAAATGGGGGGTTTTTAAACTTCGGAAATTAACCACCCCAGCCCCAAGGAATGCCCCAAATTCTCTTTGTGTTCAGGGCCCCCGAGGCCAGTTTTGGATGTTTCCCCTTTAAAGGGGGGCCCGGGTCCCCCTTTCCCAGAAGGGGCCCACTTCCCCCAAGTTTCTATTTGCTGCGGGAAGAGCTGGCACTTTTTTGGCTTGTTTTTAAACCCCTTGGTCTGTGGGTCGTTCCCAGAACTTGGCCGGTTTTCTAAAGATGGTCGTCGAACAAATTTCCCGAACCACCCACACCCTTTCCCGGGGTAGACCCAGAAAGCCAAAAAGTTAAGACCCCTAAAACAGTGTTCCTTCAGCCCGTGGAATGTCCCTGGGGCTTTGGGAAAAGCCCAAAAACGGCATCCGTTTTGAAACTCTTTTTGGTCCCTTTGGCAGAATAAAAGGGTGTTTTTCCCCCTTTTCCCCTTTAAGCCACTGGACCTCCCCAGTTTCCGCTGGCCCAGGTCGGGGGTTCGAAAAGAACTTTGTTTTGGCCCTAGAGGGGGGCCCGGATTTCTTAAATTCCGCGGGGGGGGGTAGGCGTTACAAAGGGGTTTTTGGGGTTTTAGCTTCTGTGTCTCCGCAAAATTTGGACTGCCCCTTTTTTTTTGCACCAAAAAAAGGGGGCGGGCCCAGGGACTTTGCCCTCTCTTAAATTTACCCCGTTTTTCCAGAAAGGGGCTGGCCCAAAACCATGTCTTTTCACTTCCTGGAAAACATTTTGGGGGGGATTTGTTGGTAAAAATTCTCTGAAGGGGGGGGCCCCAAGCCTGGGGGGGGCTTCATGCTCGATGGAAAAGAAACCCACACCCGAAGTCTTTCATGTCTCGAGAACCCCTCTGGAATTCCCAGGGGGTATCTTCCAGCAGCGGGTTGTTTCCCCTGGAGTAAGGTTCTCCCCGGGTTTTTTCCCCCCCTTTGGGCCCTTAATAAACTCGGTTTTTTCCATTCCGCCGTGGGGGCTCGGCCCTTCTGGACCCCCACTCCCATAGGCCCCAGGGGGACCTCTTGTGGGCCCCATAGGTGAGCCCCTTCGTTTGGAGATTCTTCTCCAGGAACATGGATTTGGGGGTTTATTTAGGATATTTGCGGGGAAGGGTTCCAAACTCCCCTGTCCAGGGTTTAAAGGCTTCTAAACGGGGTCCCAAAACCCCTTCCAACTTTTGGAAAAGGCCCCCGAGTCCCATTTGGTCGTTCTGTGACTCTTCCTGGGCTGGGTTTAAAACCAAAGGGATTTCCCGCCAAATTCAAATTACTTTTAGGGTTTCCCCACCGGAAAAGTTCAATATTTTTTCGTTTTGTGGGGGGATTTTAAATCGGGGCTCTCGTGACACCTTCACGTGCCCAATGAAACATCCCCCTTCAAAATTGTTGGCTCCCGTCCCCCTAATGACCTGCCACCCTTCTGGCCCCCATCAGGTGCCCGAAGTGTTCTTCAAAAAAACCCTCCAAGGGCTCGGGGTAAAACTTGCCCCAGTATAAAACAAAAGACAGGGCAACTTTTCCTTTTTAGCTCTGTTTCCCAAAAAACAGGACACGGGGCTTTAAAGACCCGTCCTCCTCGGCATGGGCTTTTTTTTCCCTGTTGCCCCGCCAAAAGCCCAAACCCAGTACTGCGGGGGGGTTGGGTTTATTTTAAAACCCCGGCTCTGCCATTACACCGTTTGGGACACCTCTGGCGTTGGGGCCCTTTATGTTGAAAACCCCCAGCGGGGGGCCCCTATCCCCTCGGGCACCCTAGTGGAAACCTTTTTGCGGTAGGACCCGCTGGGGAAAGCTGTTTAAAAAAGGGGTGTGTGGGAACCCCGAAGTCATTTTGGGAGCTTGGGGCCCTTTCTGCCTTCACCCCGAAAACCCCCCTAAAGCCGAAGTTTTCTAAAATTGCTCGTAAAGCGGGGAAAAACCTTTTTGAAAAAGGGACTCTGTGTCCCTAAGTTCTCTGTTGGCTTGGGTTACTAACAGTTTTTTCCATACGGGAAGGGGGTTTCCTTTCAAAAATTCTACAGGGCAAATTTTGAAAACGGGTAAAAACTTTTAGGCCCAGGGGCCCTTTCGGGTCATCCCCGGGCCAATTTTTCCCGAAAGGATTTTTTTTTACAGTCCCAAAATTTAAACGGGTCTTTTTGTAGTTTTCTCCAAAGGGGGGGCCCCCCCGTTTCCCCCTTGGGGTCCCCGCCCCCCCTTTATTCATTCAATTTTTCCCTCCCGGGGGCTTTTAGAGTACTAAAATGAGGGTTCCCCCTTTTCCCTTTGGGGGACGGTTTTAAAGGGGAAGTAACTTCGCAGGTGCCCCAAATTTTTGGGTTTAAACCCCCCATTGGGCCCCCCAATTAGCGAGAATATTTTTTCCGTGGGTCCTTTCAGACTAAGGTCCCCACCATTACTGTCCACCTAAAGTCCCCCTTTCCCGGCTCCCAGGGCTATCTCTGCCCCCGTTCCGGGCTTTAAAATTTCATATTTTAATTTTTTAAAAAGCCCCCCTTTTTTGTCCGTCCCGCAAATTGGGATTTTAAAATCCCTTGACAGTGTTTCCCTCAGCCGGTGGAAAAAAGTCCCCGGGGATTGGAAAGCCCCAAAAAAGGGATCCGATTGAAAAATGTTTTGAGTCCCATAGGCAGGAATTTTAAAAAATGTTTTGCCCTATCCTTTAAAACAAATTTGGGAACCCCGCCAGTATCCGCTGGCCCGGTTCAAGGGCGGAAAATAGAACTTTTTCCCTGGAATTGAGGGGACCCGCCCAAATTTCTAAACCCCCCGGGGGGGGGGATTGGCGTTACGAAATTTGGTTTGGGGGATTTAAACTTCCCCGTAGTCTACGCGAACCCAAGACGCCAAACTTTTTTTCGCACCAAAAAAATGGGGGGGCCCGGGATTTGAACCCCCTTGGAAAACACCGTTTTCCAGCAAAGCTGGCCACCAAGGGTTTTTATTCCTGGTTTAAAATTTTGGGCGGGGGGTTTGTTGGTACCCTTCTTGATGGGCGGAGGCATTCCCCCTGTGGGGGACCCTTTCCAAAGCTGATGGTTTTGATGGGACCCCGAAAATCTTCATCATGGGGGCCCCCGAGAACGCCTCCCGGAATTCCCGGGGTATTTATTCCCGCTGCTGTTGTTTCCAAAGGTCAGGGTTTTTTTTCGGTTAAAATTTCCCCTCCCCGAGGCCCCTTAAAAACCCCGGCCCCTTCCATTTCCCCCGTGGAAGGTCGCCCTTTTGGGGACCCCTTGTCGGGCCTTAGCGTGACGCCATCTCCCCCAGGAGTTTTCTTCTCCCCGGAACATGGAATTCGGCTTTAGGGGTTTTTTGCAAGGGAAAGGTAACTGCTGCCATGTCGTTGAGGCATTTTTAACGGGTCAAAAACCCCTCTCCACAGTGGCAAAGGACCCGAGCTCAGTGGTGGATCTGTGACTTTCCCGTGGCTGGTTTAAACCAAAGACTTCCAGCCCCATTCAACTTCGTTCCCGGTTCCCAAACCGGGGAGCATTCCCAAATTTTTTTTGTGCGGGGGGATTTGATCGGGGGTCTCGCTGGGGTCCCCTTTACGTGCCCCCTGTACATTCCCGCTCACCAAATTTTTGGCCCGCCGTTTAGCCTAAGGGCCTCTGCCATTTCTGGCTCCCCATGTGCCCCAGTGTTCTCCAAGGAAAATCCCCAAAAAAAGGGATCCCCCGGGGACACTCTGACCCCCCGTATCAAAATTAGACAGTGCAAATTTTGCCTTATTGCTCTGCTTTTAAACAGGAAATACTGGGGAAAGATGTTTAATTTTGGGGCTTTGGGGTTTTGTTTTTTGTTTCCCGAACTGGACGCCCCGCTTTTTTCTGCGGGGGTTGGTAGTTTTAACCCCCGGTCTGCCCCTTTCCGTTTGCGGACCTCTCTGGCGATTGGCCCTAATGGGGTTTACAACCCCCGCAGAGGGGGCCCCCTTACCTCTGCACAAAAAAGGGGGCCTCTTGCGGTAGGGGCCCACCTGTGGAAACTGACTAAAAGGGGGGGCTGTGGGAAGCCGAAGTCACTTTGGAGCTTGTGGCCGTTTCCCCTTTACCCCAGGGCACCTCAAAACCCCAAATTTTTTCAACTTTGCTCGTAAAGCTGGGCCACATCTGTTAAAGGGAAATCTGTGTTTTCCCCCGTTCTCGCTTGCTTTGGGGGGACTTTCACGGGTTTTACCATTTCGGGGATGGGTTTTCCCTTTCCCTCTTAAGCGGGGTAAAATAGACAAATGGTTAAAAGTAAGGGGCCCGCCGTTATTGGGTCATCTCCCGCAATTTGTCCCGTTTAAAGGGTTTTTTGTTACAGTCCCCCCAATGGAAAATGGTCTCCCCTTTGTTGCTTATCTACTTAGGGAAGGCCCCGATTGCCATGGGGTTTTCGCCCCCCCTTATCTCATTCAATTTTTTCCCGCGGGGAAATTTGAGGGACTGAAAGAGGGTTTTCACACCTCTTTTGCGGGCCGGGTTTAAGAAGTAACTTCGGGAGGTGCACCCCCTTTGGTAAACCCCCCCTTGGGCCCCTTCCAACAGGAAATTTTTTCTCCGTGTGTCCCTTTCCAGGGCTCAGGGGCACAACCCTTACTGTCCCCCTAAGTCCCCCTCCCCCAAAGGGCCCCCCGGGCTAAACTTGCCCCCCGTTTTCCCGGGCTAAAATTTAAATATTTTTTAAATTTTTATCCCCACCCTTTCTGCCGTTTCCCGCAAGGGGTCAAATTTTTTTTCCCTCAAAATTTGGGGGGGAAGGGGGTTGCAAAAAGTTTGGGCCCCAAAGGGACATAATACACTTGGGGTGTACTGTAGGGGCAAACCCTGAGCTTGGCTATGGGCCCGGGGCCATTTACGCCGGGGGGGAAGAAACTCCGCTGTAAGCTTCGTCCATAAAAGATCGCTGTATCCCCCCCCAAAGGGCTACGCCCAAGTTTTTTAAGCCGAAATTTCAGGGGCCCCGGTTTTGGAAATTGCAAATCAAGGAAAAGAAAACGGGCTCCAAAAATTAAACTCAACCAAAGGTTTTTTTTTTTACTGAAAAATTTTGGAAAAAAAGATGGGAACAGGTTTCCCCCAAACAAATTTTTCAAATACGGGATCCCCGGGCCCCCGTGCTGACACGCCACCCGAAATTTTAAATCTTGGAGCCTGGTAACTTTCCATAACCGGGGGGGATTCGGAAAGGCCAGAAAAACCTTATTCCCTTTTTAAAAACCCTAATAACAATCGGGAACAATTTTTGTTTTTGGGGGCTGTTTCAGGGGCTCGTGGTGCAAAACAAACCGTTACAAAGCTTAAATGATTTACCCCCTTTTTCCCCCCCCAAAGAAAGTGGGCAAAAAACTTTTCCCCCCACGTTTTAAAGGTTCAAGTAGCCCAATGGGGGCATAAATAAAACTCAAGGGCCTGAAACGGTTTGGGTGTATTTGGGGGAAACCCTTTCCCTTTTGGGCCCGTAAATGAGCCCCCAACTAAAAATAAACTAGTATCCCGGCCTTTCAAGTTGAATCGTTGGGGGTGAAACCCTCCCCTTAAAGGGACCCTTAAAGATGGGGCGGGCCCAATTTTCCCGTTCTCGGTGGGAGGTGGTTTGGGAAATGGTGGTCCGGGGGGCAGACCCCGTCCTCTCCTTTTCTTGGCAGTTGGCCCTTTTTTGTCAGGAGTTTTCTCTACCTCTGCATGGCGCTGTTTTGGGGGCCCGTTTAGGCTCCCCCTCCCGGCCCTGGAACGATGTGAAACCCCCGGCTCCCTTTGCTCAGTTTTTGGGCTCTGTCTGTTCTCCCGAATTTTCAGGAGCCCTTTTCAAAAGGATTTCTACTTTTGGGGCCCAAAATTTTTTCCTTTTCCTAAATTTTCAAAATTTTCTGGAAATTTTAAAAATTTGCGGCAAAATTTGTGGCCCAAAAAAAGGAATAAAAAAAAACATTTTTTAAAATGTCATGCATGGGATTTTTACCTTTGGGGGAAAAAAAAGGGGGGCTTGTCCCACCCAACCCCCAAAAGAGACCAAAACCCAAATTTGCTTCGGGGGGTGTCAGGGGGGACCCCAAATTTTAAAATTCCCGCAGACTGTGCTGTGATATTTTCCTGGCTGCCTTTTCTTCCCGTTTCTTTGGTTTTTTTTTTGCTTTTCCGTGTTTCCGGGCCCCCGATTGTTTACTAATTTTCAATTGTTTTCCCTTTATTTTTCACTCATTTTCCCCCTCATGTTTCTGGAAACCCTGGATTGGGTTTTTTTGGTTTTTTTCTTTGGTTTTCGATTTGTGGCCCGGGCGTTATGAAACTGTTTTCTGGACCTGGGGCTGTCAGACCTTAAACCCCCTGATGGCCCCCGCAAATTTTTAACCGGAAAAAGGGGTGTCCCAGTTGGGTCTTTCCACCTTAGGGCCCGCCCCGTCAAATAGGCCGGGACAGTTTGGGTTCGGCTTTGTTTTTTGGGTTTAAATGTGCCCTCCCCTTTACGTGCAAATTTTTTTTGCAAAATTTGTAAATTTTTTTTTTTTATTTTAAATTTCATTGGGTAATTTTGGGTTAAAATATTTTTTGTTGTGAAGGGTTTGGATTCAAATTAGCAGGAAAAATCCCGCAAGGAGCTTTAAAGTTTGCCTTCTTTGAAAGGGTTTCCCCTTTTGGGTTTCTGATTTCCCCCCCCCTTTCCAAAAAAAATACTGATTTAAATTAAACTGGAATTTTGTTTTCCCAAACCCCAAAGTTTTTTTATTGGGGGGGGAGCTCTTACAGCACAGGGGGAATGTAATGGCGCTATATTAAATAATGAATTTTTAAAAAAAAAAAATAAAAATTTTCTTGCCCGAGGGTTTGGGTTTATATATTTAAAAAATTTAATTGGGGCTATTGAGTTTTTTTGAGGGCACAAAAAATTTTACACTGTCATAAAAAAGTTTTACACCCGACTACTTAAAATTGTTTCAAAGGTAAAATTTTTAGTGTTTTTCCCAAAGAAAGGGTATAATTAGGTTTGGGCCGGGAAAAATTTTCAAAATTATTTACTTTACCGCCAAAATTTTTTTGACAAAAATTTTTTTTTCCCGGGCCGAATTGCTTCGGGGCCCAAAAACGTTTTAAAAAAACGCTATTTCCAAAGGTGCACAGAGCCCGCGGGTGTGTTTGAACATTGTTGCCTTGTCAAAAAAATCCCGAGGGGCTTTGTTGGGTTTCCTACAATGTTGTGTTTTAGTAGGGCACCCAGTGAATGCCGCCCCTCTTTGAATCGCTTCACTATAAAAAATTCCCCCGGGACTTAAGAGGGCAATTTGAAAAAAAACTGAAACGGGAATGAGCCCCTTTATAAAAATCATGGGCCCCGCGACAGGTGGAAAAAAAAAAAGCTGAGAGCTAAGGGGGCCCCCATCGTGGGCGAGTGTGGAGGTTTAGGCGGGAGCCACAGCGGGATTTAGGTCGAGGTGGAAAAATGACAGAAGGGGGGGAGGTCACGGCAGCAGCCAACCCGCACAGATGAGGTCGAGAGTGGCCAAATGACCCCCAGTGTGGGGGCAGGAAGCAGCCAAAAAGCCCGAGGGATGAGGTCTGGCCAGTGACACAATGACATTTGGAGGTGGCAAAACCCGTAAATAAAGGGCCCAGAGTGGCTCAAAGGAAAAGAGTGTGGGGTCACCAGCAGCTGCCCCCCAAACAGCGTTGAGGTCAGACAGTTTGGGACAATGACCCCAGTGTGGAGGTTCCAAAGGCCCCTCAAAAGCACCCAAACACATGATTCAGGAGTGGGACAAAGCAGGTGTGGAGGGGCACCAAAAAGGAGTAGGCCACAAAAGTTTGGGACAATGACAGAGGGGTGGAAAGGGCTTTGGGAGCAGCAGTTGAGGTCAGACCGTGGCGCCCAAAGACAGGTGTGGAGGGCAAGGGGCAGCCACAGCAGCAGCATGAGGTCAGGCAGTGGCACAATGACATTCTGGAGATGGCAAAACAGTAGTAATCCACAGAGTGGCACAATGACAGAGTGTGGAGGTCATGGCAGCAGCAGCATGAGGTCAGACAGTGGCGCAATGACAGAGTGTGGAGGTCAAGGCAGCAGCCACAGCAGCAGCATGAGGTCAGGCAGTGGCACAATGACATTCTGGAGGTGGCAAAACAGTAGTAGGCCACAGAGTGGCACAATGACAGAGTCTGGAGGTGACGGCAGCAACAGCATGAGGACAGAGAGTGGCACAATGACAGGGTGTGGAGGTGACCACAGCAGCAGCAGCATGAGGTCAGAGAGTGGCACAATGACACAGTGTGGATGTCACGGCACCAGCAACAGCAGTAGCAGCATGAGGTCATAGAGTGGCACAATGACAGAGTGTGGAGTTGGGTGGCAATACCAGTCCCTGGTAAAGATGGTGGTAGGCAGATGGAGAAACTGGCAGCAGATGTGTGGCATCAGACGGGTGGCAGCATCAGAATAGTGGCTGAGGCAGGTAGTTTTAACCCACACTAAATTCTCACAGTTTGGGTGAGGCGTCATGGCTGATGTAGTCTGACGCCTAAGGCATTGGTGTGTAGAAATCCTGGCCGATCCACGCCTGATTCATCTTGAAAAAGGTCAGTCATTCCACATTTCCCGTGAACAAGCGGGTTCTCCTTGGGGTAACGATGGCCCCGCCGCACTGAACAAGCCGCTCTGATGCCACAACTACTGGCCGGGCAGGACAGCTTCTCCACTGCAAACTCGGCAAGTTGCGGCCATACATCCAGTTTGGCTGCCCAGTAGTCCAGTGGACCTTCTAACTGGGGTGGCAGAGTGCATCTGGACCGAGAGATGATGGCAAAGAGAAACAACTCACTTCTGCAGAGGTGGTGGAGCCTTGACTGGCTGCAATGGCATGCGTGCCACTGGGCGCTGCTGCTGCTGTTGCTGCGGCGGCTGGATGGACCACCACATCTGAGCCACGTGTCTCCCAGGCCACCGGATGGTGACGCTGCATGTGTTGACGCAGGGCCGTGGTGCCAACGTTAGCTCCCTGGCAACGCTTCACTTTCTGCCCACAGATTCAACATATACCCTTATTCGGCTCCTCCGGTGTCTTACCACAGAACTGCCACACCACCGAGTAGCTGATTTTACTGCCAACGCTCCGCACTGAGTGACTACTGCTGCCGCTGCCTCACTGAGCCCCTGTGCCGCTACTTTCTTGGACCTGTGAAGCGGGTTTTCTACCTTGTGGCCGCTTGGCTCCCGACCTCACACTGCTGCTATCCTGCTGACTCACAGCCACACAACCCACGTGCTGGCTGCGCCGCTGCCGGACGCGCAAGCTGACGTCCTCTTTTCCTGACGATGATGAAGCCCGTGCTTCACCCGGCTCCCAAGTACGGTCGGCTACATCATCATCTATTTGTGTTTCATCGTCACTGCTGTCCTCATCACCGGTCTTGGTATGCAAAGGCTGATCCCTCACAACATGACCTCCCATGCCATTCTCCACAGCTATACTTTGCCGCCTACTGCAAGAAGCAGGGGATATTGGCCCCATTTCTTCGCTGCCAAGTAGCTGCTGACTGCCCTCCTCAAATTGTTCATCCTCGCTATATAGTGGTGCTGAGCCCAGACCACATAGTAGATCTCTGGCTGAGCGAACCGGATGGGACAGGGGCGGGTTGAGGACAGGTGAGGGCGCTGACCCGCTCCCGGGCCATGCCAACCCAAGGGTTTAGTGTCTGACGTTCCCACCGACTCTTGGCTGGGGTTGTCAGATGTCATCTGGAGGAAGTGGATGACCTAGTCAACCAATCAAGAACCATTGGGTTGCTGAACAACACACGGCCGCTAGATGACAACGGAAGTTGTGGCCTCACTGAGTGACCCCTGCTGCGACGTCCCCTTGCTGTGCTGCGACCTGGGCCTGCTCCAGGAATGTTTGTGCCACTGCCACTCGCAGGTGAAGAGCCTGCCACCTCTCTGTCTGACATACTGTTTGTTCTAAAATGTACAGACACTGTTTGTGAATATATCTGTATATGATAAATACACACCCTGTATTTGACTCCAAATGAACCCACTAACAAGCTTGGGTAACTCTTGGATATAAATTGAGCTCGACAAATGGGCAGGAAAAATTTACTTGTATGTGCCGTTTAAAAACACTGTGTATTTTACTGAATATAAAAGCACAAACAGGCTTAATTAACCTTCGGATATGAATTATGCTACAGGCAAAATTTCTTTTTTGGCGGTGAAAAAGAACGTTTCTTTTACTAAGTACAACTGCAGAAAAATACTTAGTTAACCCTTGGATGTAAATTGCGCAAAAGAAATATGCTGCCAACAATTACCAGCTTTGTAGCGTGTTAAAACGGTGTGTATTTTACGGAACACAACAACAGAAAAAGTTGTAATTAACCTTCAGATATGAATTATGCTACAGGCAAAATTTCTTCTTTGGCGGTGAAAAGGAACGGTTCTTTTAGTGACCACAACAGCAGAACAATGCTTAATTAACCCCTGGATCTAAATTGCACAAAATAAATGGGCAAACAAAAATTAAGTGGTATTTGGATTGTAAAAACACTGTTTCTTTAACTGAATACAACAGGAACAGGCTTAGATAACCCTTGGACATTCAATGTGCTCAAGAACTTCGCAGATAGCATTAAAATAAGAGAAGAGGCAGAGCATTATGTGATACGTGCCGGGTAAGCTGCTCTCCCCCACGTTTTCACTTATTGATGTATTGAACAGGGGAGCAGGTCACAGTGTAAATCAAAGGTATATAATGTCGGGCGGCAGCTATGTATAGTAGGACATTTGCAAGCAGTGATTCAGTGACTCACTGCTCTCTGTACATGAGAAACCTGATCCTACACCGACTACAGAGCATGGAGCTCCAGTCACTAAATCAAACTTTAAACATCACATAGCTGCTGCTGGTCAGTAGTAGCATGTTTAAATATTTGAAAAATTAAAAATAATAAAAAAGAAAAGACTTAACCCCTATTTCCCCAACTAAAAAACACTCTATTAAAGTATAAAAAAGTTACACAAAATGAGTATCGTCTGTAAGGATATGTTCCCACGGTGTAAGTGTTGGCCGTACTTTGGAGCGTAATTGTGCTGCAATATACCTGAAGTACGTTCCGCAATAACAGTAAAATCATTGAGTAAAATCATCACTCTTTGAGTGCTATGATTTTATAGTGTATTCCCTGGAAAAGTGAAGTTGATGAGGGCCAGTGGGGAGCGCTGTGCGAAGTATGGGCTGTGAACTCACTCTAAGGGTATGTTCACATGGTGTTTTTCAATACGTAAAACATATCCAAACACGTGCCAAAAGTGTGCTGCGTGTTTGGATGCATTTTCCGGACTGCAAAAACGTCCCTGTGGTTTTAAATAGGGCATTTGCTGTGTAAAACGGATCAATAATTGACATGTCAGTTCTGTGATCAGATCCGTTTAATGCATCCGAAAGACAGGTGTAAAATGCGTCTCGTCTGAACGCTGATACATGTTTTACATTGCTTTCAATGTAAAATCACACTTAACATTGTTGAATATGTTTTGGGTCCGTTTTTCAGTACGTAAAACGTGCCCTCAAACGTATTCAAAACTCGACATGTCATATTCCCTTATTCTCCACTATATAGAATGTTTGTGTTATTTAATACATATGGTCGATTTTGCAAAAATAAATATATAAGTAAAAACCCCTGCAGGAATAGCATTTTTCTCTTCATCCAGCCCCACAAAAAATGTTTAAAAAGTAATCAAAAATGGATATGCGCCGAATAATAATATCAAAGAATATAACAATTTATCCTGCAAACAAAAAGCCCTCACACCCCTCCATCCATGGAAAAATAAGTGATGGCTCCAAAAAAAAAAGATTTTTTTTATTTGTTTTTTAAAAGCATTTTTAAGATACAAATATGATTTATTCACATTAGGCGATGCAAGTAAAAAAAGAGGTGTGGCCTGTGAAAAATGGTTATATAATGCAAAATGGGCAGGCAGTTTCCTTTATTAACTTGGTATATTTGATAGGTTTGCCACTGTTGCTCTGGAGTTACACTCCTCTTCACTTTCAGGTTCTGATCCCAACACATAGGACAGACTCAGGCTCCAAAGTAAGTGAATGGAGCATGAGCCTCTCCCGTGTGTCAAGACAAGAAATCTTAAGTGAAAAGGAGTGGATCCTGGGGAGCTCTGGAGCAACCATGGGGGCACCAAGGAGGTAAGTATCACCTTATTCCCCACAGTCTGTCCGTAATTCAAATTAATTTTCTTCAGCCAGACAAACCCTTTAAGTAGAAATAATTTCCTGTGGCACACTACCCTGCAGACATCCTTCACACCAAGAACCTGTTGTTAAAAGTAGTGGTCAACAACCATGAAGAACCCTTGTCTAGAGGGAAGGGGCCCAAGCTGAAATTTTGCACCAGGGCCAACGAGCCTTTAGCTACACCTCTGCTTGACATGTTGGAATAAAGGCACACTTTTTTTTATATATAACTTTTTTGGAGTGCTCTTATTTTTTTCCTCTTTTTGGCTGGACTGCTGGCCAAGGTCCAAGATCGCTGTTAACCTCAAACCTCTACTACTTGATATCTCGACTCCTCAAAATTGAAATTGCACCACTAAGATGAACAAGCGATAAAACTGTGCTCAAACATTCAGCTTTTCATATAATGTTTTTGAAGCCAAAATCAAGAATGGATCGTAATTGGAGGACACATATTAAAGGGTTTGTCTCACCATATAGTTTCACAGATTCACAGCCAGATTCAGACTCACACTTTCTCACAAGGTGTGCTCAGGTATATAGCAGTGAGTGGCATAACAGCTCTAATACTCCTAGCTGAGCCTATTACATTTAAAGAGTTTGTCTCCCGACAGAGTTTCATAGATGCATGAATAAAATAATTCAGCTTTACTCTGTCACTTCCTGGTCAGACTGTCTGTAATTAGCATACAGCTTCTTGGTGTATTCAACTCTGTGTTTTCATTCTGCTAATTAGTTTAGCATAGCTCAGAAGCTCTCCAGAACTGCTTGCAGGAGTTTTTATCTGATTCTTCAAACATAAGCCCTAATTAGTGCTGTTTACTTTAGATAAATCAAGCTTTTTACTGCTGGCCAGCACAGAGCTGCCACCACCTGTGTGATGATGTCACTCACTGCTATCACATAGAACAAACAGCAGGGGGGAGAGATGTTTACAGGTAGGTCACTGAGGGAACAGAAATCGCCAGGGAGGTGATAAATTCGCTTGTAGTTCCTTAACAAAAACAGATGAACAAAGCAATATATTTGGAAAATGTCTTTATTTTGTGTTCCCTACAATTTGAAAGCTATTCTTTGTAGCGAGACAACCCCTTTAAATGGCTGCAGGATCTGTAAAATCTGTAGTATACAAGACTATAGAGCACTAAGGAGTGAAAACCTGTCCTTATTGTAAACAAACAAAGCTTTGTTCCTAGAGATTACACACAGCAGAGAGTGACATTACCATGGATGGGAAGCAGCTCCCAGCTAATCAGAGGGGAGAGTGGATAGAGAGATAGTCAGTAGCCAAGAGACACTTGTGCGCACTCAGAAGAGATAAAAGCTCTCTTAGCACCTCAACAAAGCAAAATAAAAAGCTATGTGTTTCATAATAGTCTTTATTTACCTTTCTCTACATGTTGAAACCTAAACATTGTAATGAGAAAAACCTGTTAAGGAAATATTGAGACTTGCTTTAAATCCTTCCTTGGTTTTGGCTTTAAAAACTGCATCTGAAAAGGTGAACATTTGAATGCAACCTAAGGTCTTGCAAACTGAGGAAGCAGCATATGTCACATAGATCTGCAATTGATTACATTTTCAAGCACCTAACTCCAATTTGTGGCATATGAAGGGGAAGAAAAGACACACATTGAAAACAAATTTTTTTTTAGCTACATGAAACCTAAAAAAAATCAGAATAAGTAGTGTGGGATGATTGTGCAATGCCTCCAGTTCATCAATGTGGGAAAAGAATGATGAAATGATAAGAGGTGCTACGAGTCAGACATTTAGCTACAGATGTTTCATTGACCTAATGCCACGACTCTCACAGGCTATCACAGTGCACAGCAAGATGACAACAGAGGCTGGAATGGAGGTCTTTCCTCTTTAGCTTTTGCCTTTGTCTGCAGACCTTTCTCTAGCTATCATTGTGTCCATTTGGGCAACACCACGAAGAGACCTTCACATATTAAATTCACTCCAGATCTAATTTTGTGATTGCAGTGTAGGATGGAATACAGAATGGTAGGAAGACCCATTTTGTCTTCATTTCAAGTACATTAATAGTTTATCATTACATTGATTTGGCTGTGGAATTAGTGGTACAGTTCTTTCATCAAAAGGTCCCAGAAGCCGTTTTTTAAAAAGGACAACACTAAGCTAGTGCTACTGTGAGTAGCCTGTATGGCCTTAATGTGCTACTTTGCAGTGCCTTAGGATTTGTCTCCCAACAAGACAATCTGTGACATCATTAGTCTGCAATTGGTAGGGGCACTTCTAAAAGCCAATTTTGATGATTTGTGTGTCTAAGTGAATTCAGTGTGGCAAAACACTCCTCAGAAAGCCATTAATAACCTCACTGATAGAATGCCAAAGTGTATCCGTGAATGTTCATCTGCATGTGGCGCTCATATCCAAGACTAAACAAATTGAGATGTTTTAAAAGTTCTGTTTCCATTTTTTCCACTTGCCTATCATCAAACTGTCTGTTAAAGGGGTTTTCCCAAGAAGTGAGTTCCTAACCTAACAGGCTGATACTCCCCTCTTGAGGCTTAAAAAAGGAGCGTTGTGTTTCTGTCTTTAAAAAAACAAGTACCTCCTCTGTGATGACATCACTCCACCTCCCATGCATGTTCCTGATACCCAGTCTCTGTAGTTGAGTAAACATTGGTTTGCTAATCCACAGAGGAGAACTGTATTGTGCACAAGCTATATGCATTTTATTTCTCCCTCTTATCTGCTCAGGAGAGAAGATAAGCTCAGCAGGCAGCCTTCTTTCTTTCCATCACTAATGGCTGCAGGGGAAGAGGGAAGGGGGCTGAGCAGGGAGCGTCTGCATGTTTACTCAGGTAATTACATTACAACCAGTGGATTCTCTATACAAAACAGAATCTTTCTCCTCAGTCCCTTCAAAGCTCATTCATGTTCCCTGCCATCAGATAAGAAGTGTAAACAACGCAAGCACGGCCAGATCAGCTCCTGGCCGTGTCTAATGTAAACTGTCAGGAAACCAAGGGCGTGTAAGTCAGGCTGTAGCTCTCAGAGGCTTCACTTTTTTTGATTAAATATATTTAGAAAAGTGATTAAATACCCATTTTGGAGGATCCCACGTCAACATTAGATCGTGGCAAAACCCCTTTAATCCTATGATCTCCAGAATTCGAAGGCTTTCCCTCCCAGTGTTCCTATTTCAATGTTAAAGAATGTGTATGTCCATTACCAAATCACTTGCATTAAAATGTGTATATAATGTTGTTGGTTTTGTAATTGACATCAGATTAGATATATATTTAAAAACTAGTGAAGATTTTCCAAGGTTTCAGCAAAACTACACTTTGGTCAGCAGTTCAGCAGATAATCGACAAAGGAAAAACTGGGCATGGGGCCAGTTGTTTGGCACTTTTATGAGATGCATTGAAGACAACTTATTTGATAAGTTTGCCTTGCTTGCAACAGGAACTTTGTTCACCCTTGATGTAGAGTTTGTGATAAAGATTTACATTTCACGCAAAATTCTATTGTTTTCAATGTATAGCAATACAATGAACACCACTCGCATTTCGTCATTATAGAATTACCAATTAAAACTATTTCAAAGAAGACACAGCTGCATCTTTTAAATAAAAATGTGGAAATCAATATCTAATTTTGGAGTCTGAAATAATCTTTTGTGTATTTGGTGAGATATTTGGTTTCAATGCCATTTACCCATTTATTAAGCAGAAAGAAGCTGATATCACGTTTCTCAACTAATGTAAGAAAATCATGAAAGAACAAATTAGGGCCTTTTCAGAATGTGAGCTATTACACAATCTTGTTCATGTTCAGCTCTAAGCAGAGCTTGCCAAATAAATCTCAGAGTAATGCATATGCCAGTATGTATGGAATTGGTTTACATCCTTAACTTTCCTTAAAGTAGGAAACATCTTTTAAAAGCAGCTAGCATATTGCCATCAACAAGGCTTCTATATATATATATTATATCCTACTAAAAGGCATGTAAGGCATGTGACTAGCAGTCCTATATATATATGACATGTCATAATTCCAGAAAAAGTAGACTGAAGGGACTGCCAGGGAATTTAATAGGTGAGTAGTGTTTGGTTTCTTATTTTATAGCATTTCCTGAAGCCACTTTATTTGCCACTACTCTCAGAGAAACCCCGTTATTATTAGTCAAAACCGCTCTACAGTCTTCAGTATCTATTAGGCTAGGTCTACACAGCACAGGTTTTTCATCGAATGTATTTATTTTGAATCTGCCGAAAATCCAAGGATACCCTGTACTACATAGACAGCAATAAAAAATCTGTGCTGTAGTCTACACAGCACGGATATTTTACTGTCAGTTTTAAAAGTCTGAGGAATATGCAACATGTTGTATATTCCAATGGATTGCCGTCAGATTCCTGTACATTCAATGTATGTTGCCAACGGTAAATGTGAAAACCAACCCAAAAGTTTTGGTGCAAAACTGCCAAAAGCTGTGGTCCTGTCGTGTTCCAGCAATATCAAAATGCTGTCAGATTTGGGATGGCATTTTGACATTTGCTATATAGATCTAACCTTAAACTGCATTGTAAATTTCCATTATGAAAGGATCCTGTGTTGGATCCAGGCTCCGACAGTAAGTGCATGTGCAGACCGCGTCTTGGATAAGTTTTTGCAATATGCAAAACATATTGTGTCAAACATATCCAAAAACATAACACAAAGTGTGGTACGTATTTGGATACGTTTTCTGGACTGCAGAAACATATCCCTATAGTTTATATTGCCTTTGCGTTAAACGGATCAAGAATTGACATGACAATTCTTTGAACGCATCAGTAAAACGCGTATCGTCTGAACAACAGTACGTATTCTACATTGAAATCAATACATATTGAACAGATGCTGTGTGAACATACCCTAACTCAGGAGAAGGCAATCTTATTGGGAGCTGATGTAGGAAGGAATTATTTGCACTTTGGGTCTGTTTCTGAAGAGGTGACTCACAAGTAACCTATTAAATGCTATTGATGATATTATGTGTGCATAATGCTAAACAATTAAGTATATGGTGCATTTTAAAGTGGACATAAACTTGTTCTGTGTAGATCCATGGAACCCCAGTCTGATACTTTGTAGAAGAAAAGGACTTTGGTTTAACTGCAGTGAAACTTGCACTTTCAAATATAATTGGAGTTATTCTTGAATTCCGACTTCCACTCTTGTTAGCTGCAAAAGAGTCTCTCAATTCAACAGGAGAAATGATCAAATTTCTGTGGCTATCCAGCGGTCCAGGTAGTCTGTAGTCTGCAATCCAATTACATTATGTGCAATATATAAAAACACAAAAGTCTTTTGACAAATAACAAAAACATGGAATTTGAAATGATTTAAGTAGCTCCGCTACACTGTGCTTGATGGAATTGTCTGACTTAGAAGATACATTTCTAATTTCTGTTGTTTTAAAAAATAGAAAAATTTTACTGTAATATAGGAAGAAATCTTTAAAGGGGTTGTCTCACTACAAGAATTGCTTTCTATGTTAAAAATCTTGCAGAAACAAGTCACTTTGCAATAGATGTCCATTAACAGTGTCATACCTATTCCTAGATATCCCCTCTTGTCTAGATATGTCTAAATATACCTATTCCTGGATATCCTCAGGTCACCATAGCTACAGACCTATCCAATCTCTCCTGATAAGCTGCAGGCGCTGATCGACATGTGTGAAATTTGGCGTTTAAACGCCCAATTTCATGCACATAATATTAGTCTAGAATGCGCCTAATTTATAAACCCGCTCTACAGAGGGTCATATAGGGTATTTCCAAAGTTGGAATAAATTGCATAAGATATTTTGGAGTGTTTTTTTTCCAGGATTAAAAAAAAACAGTGAAACACCTGTGGGGTCAGTATACTCACTACACCACTGGATATATTCCATAAGGGATGTAGTTTCCAAAATGGGATCTTTTTAGGAGTGTTTATTAAGTTTTAGGGTGTCTTCAAACCTGTAATGGCTAAAAAATATCCTAATGAAAATGAGAGTCCCAAATCCAGTAGATGCTCCTCCTATTCAGAGGCTTGTGGTTGAGTCAATCAGCTCACTAGGACCACATTTATTGTATGTATAAAAATGGCAGAACTGGGGGTATCCATTTAATATTGTGTTTTCCTGGTAACATCTATTGTGTTCCAGTAAATAATGGATAAATAAATGATGGTGCAGTTTCTTAGATGGAGTTAAATGAGGGAATGTCTAACCTACAGGCTCCTCAAAGCCAAGTTCGAATTAGACTGGTCCCTAAAAAAATCTGTATTGTGAATCTTCTTGATAACGCGAAAAATTTCAACGAAATTTATATGCCCCCTAATATCGTACAAAAAATTAAAAATACATTTAAAAAATGCAAACGTACATTAGACATATGATAGATGCCAGTTATAAACTATTTTGTATGGTATAACTTTGTGTCTTACACACAGAAATGTTTGAACTTTTTGATATTTTTCACAAATAAACAACGATTGTATGGACCAAAATTTATTACTACTAATAATAATAATAATAATAATCTTTATTTATATAGCGCCAACATATCCCAGCACATTACAAATTCAAGGGTAACGTACAGACATTACACATTAAAAGTACTTACAGATGAGACACAATTTGTGAAGCCCTGCTCGTGAGAGCTACAATCTTTTTAGGGTGTATGGGTGAAACAAACGGAGAAGTGCCAAGTTACAATGGTCCAGCCAATGTTCATAAATAGGGTGGTTTACATGAAAAATGGATGACCTGCCACCCAGACAGTACATCTATATACAGATAAGTGCCTGTGAGTGCCCTAGTGTAGGAGTGACAAATGTGTGTGATAGCAGTTAGGGATCTTGGTAGGCCAGACTGAGAAGATGTTTTTCTCAGGGCCCTTTTAAAACTGTGAGGGTTGTGAGTGTGCCCTATCGCCCGCGGTAGCATATTCCAGAAAATTGGTGCCGCACTGTGAAATCTTGGAGACGGCATAGGAGTTCGGATGATTGAGAGTGTAAACCTGATATCAGCAGCAGAGCGGAGAGAGCGGGCGGGTGGTAGACAGAGACGAGGGAGGAGATGTAGAGCGGGGCACGTTGTGGAGGGGCTTTAATGAGGAGAATGCTGATTTATACTGTTTTCCTGTACGAATGGCAACCAGTGCAGTGACTGACACAGGGTAGAGGCATCAGTATAGCGCGGGAGAGAAAGATGAGCCGGGCGCTGCATTCAGGACAGATTGAAGGGGGGAGAGTTTGCAGAGAGGCAGACCGATAAGAAAGGGAGTTACAGTAGTCAAGATGAAAAGAATAAGAGCAGTAATGAAAAGTTGAGTTGTTTCCACGGTGAAAACTGACGAATTCCTGGAGATGTTTTTGAGGTCCCAGGTGACAGGAGCGGGCCAGGGATTGGATATATGGGGTGAAGGACAGACCAGAAATCTAGTATAACCCCCAGACAGCGGGCCTCAACCTAGGATAAATGGGGGAAACCCAAACAACAGAAACAGAAAAAACAGGGTGGGGTTTGGTTGGTAGATGGCGGAAAGACAAGAAGTTCAGTCTTAGTGAGGTATTATTTCAGATGGAGAGAGGACATGATGTCAGAGACAGCAGCCAGACAGTCACTGGTGGTTTGATAGCAAGGCTGGAGTGATGTCACGGAAGGAGGTGTATAATTGGTGTCATCAGCATAGAGATGGTACTGTAAGCCAAATCCCACTGATGGTTTGTCCAATGGGGTTTGTACAATGAAAAGAGGAGAGGACCAAGAACTGATCCCTGAGGAACTCCAACAGCAAGAGGGAGAGGAGAGGAGATAGAACCAGAAAATGAGACACTGAAGGAGCAGTCAGAGAGGTAAGATGAGATCCAAAAAGAGACGGTGTCCTGGAGGCCAATGGCGCTGAGCATCTGAGGAAAGTTGGTGATCCACAGTGGTCAAACGCTGCAGAGAGAAACCAAGAGAAGCAGCAAGGAGTATTTACCTTGAATTTTTTGCTGATAGGAGGGCATTTGAGACTTTAACTAAGGCAGTTTCCGTGGAGTTTTAGGGTTTCGGAAACCTGATTGCAGAGGTCAAGAAGAGAATTATTTGAGAGATAAAAGGATTAGGCGAGAGTAGACCAAGCGTTTCCAGAGTTTAGAGAATTAAGGGCAGGTTTGAGACTGGTCGGTAGTTAGCAGCACAGGACGGGTTTCCCGAGAGGGCTTTTTTAGTAAAGGGGTTTTTGATGGCGTTTGAAGAAGATGGAAAGATCCCAGTGGAGAGAGAGAGGTTACAGATAGGAGTAAGGTGAGAGAGGACAGCTGGAGAAATAGACGGGACGAGGTGGGAGGGAATGGGGTGAGTAGAGCAGGTGGTGGGTCGTGCAGACAGGAGAAACCTGGACAACTTCCTTCCTTTTCGCAGTTTAAGGGGTGAGAGTAATTAAGGCCGTGCGTAGGGGGATGGGATGGGTATTACTTGGGGACGAATATGTTTAGACCGGATATTTTCAATTTTCTCTTTTAATGAAGGCCAGGTCCTTCCAGCACAGAGGTTTAGTGACTGGGGCCTGAGCTCTAGGCCTTAGGAGGGAGTGGAAGGTGTCCCAACAAAGTGCGTTTTTGGGTTGTTGTGTAATGTTGAGATGAGGGAGGTGAAATATTTTTGCTAATATTTTTACTAACTAAAAGTACAACGTGTCACAAGAAAACAATCTCTAAATCACATGGATAGGTAAAAAGTATCAAAAAATTATTCCAACATAAAGTTATACATATCAGATTTCAAGAAGGGGACTCTGTCAGGGAGGTCAAAACCGACTGCATTCTTAAGGGGTTATAAAAAAAATAGTCACTTAAAACCCTCATGAGAAAATGAAAAGGAGCAGCTCCCGGGCCGTCAACAAAATAAAAAACTTATACTCACCATCCTTTGGTCCCCAATTCCAATGCCACATCTCCCTGCTATTCTATTGCCGTCACTTCCAAAAGGGTACTTCACTGTCACTGTTAAAATAAGGAGTGAAAATGGTACATGCACAAATATTCTCCCTAAATCCTTATCCTTGCTGTCTCTTTTTTGTTACTCTCGTGGAGTAACAAAAAAGGTGATCATGCAATTCTATACATGTATCGCCCTAAAACAGCCCTATATGGTAATGAAAAAATAGTGCTCATCAGTATTTTGTTGGATGGTTACAGTTAGACTTTTCAGTGGGTATCAACTCAATATACATGAAAATGCAACGTAGGCCAAAAGTTTAAAAGAGCTGATATACTTATATAATCTCTATATAAAAGCAGAGCATGGAGTAGCTGATGTGCTCAAATCACATGGCAAAGAATAAAAGAGCTTGTGTATTCAAGGCAAGTGTGCTCTGTGTGAATACACTAATTAGAAGTAGTTATGTAGGTGGTATAAGTTCCATCTATTCAATGAAAGGGGTTTTGTCACTAGGCTGTTTCAATGGCTACCATATGAGGTGCTATAGATGGGGAGTTTGTATAGAGATAGGAATTTGGGAGAGAAGTGCTGTAAAGGAGGAGTCTAAGATGTTTGTTTTGTAATTTTTACAGTGAAGAGTTGTGGCTGGGAGAAGTCATCATGGCGGCTGGGACAAATGGTGAAGTAGAAGAGAAAGAGAACAACTCGTCAGAGACGTCTCATGTAAGTCACTAGACATAACTTTACTGTAATTGTTTATATGTCTGCAGAGCCTGCGTACAATTGGTATCCACTACTGTATGGTCACTGTATGGGGGTAATATTGGTTGTAGTATAATGTTTGCATTCGGTATTGGTCAGTTTGTATTTAATTCAGTCACTATATGGTGGTGATATGTGGTTGGTGGTGGGATTATTCGTCACTATGTGCTGGTAGTATGTGTTGACAGGGTGTGGTATTTGGTCACTATGTGGTAGTGGATTGGTCTTAGAAAGGGCATTGGGAACTAATTAGCCTTAGGATTCCTGGTTTTGTATAGCAGTGTTATTTGTAACTGAATGACTATTATTTAGTAGTTTTATACGTAGCACATTGTGGTAAAGCTTTTTGTATATTTGGTTGATGGTGATGCATCGTGGCGCATTATGTTATGGGGGGGGGGGGCGAAATTTCTTCACCTCGCCCTGAGTGCAGTTTAGCCTAGGAACGGCCCTGATGGGGAGGATGGCCGCAAGTACCGCTCTCCTCATTGTCTCAAGCAGTTCATATGTAGCTAGCTGGGAGCTGACCTGTAACACAGAAGGCCATTCGTTGGAAAACCCCTTTAAGATCACAGATGGCCACCAACTTAATAATAGCTTATCTGTATTCTGTATTCTGGATAATTGTTCTGAAATTTTATCAGTTTTCAGTTAGTCGGCTAACTATATAGAGTTTGGCCTTCATATATTTTTCTATTGTGGTAATCCAACTCATTGCTAGTCTTCCTCTTTTTCGTTGACCCTCAATCTTACTGAGCTTAATGTGTTTTTCCAATGCTCTCTCTTCGCATGATATGTTGAAAGTATGAGAGTTGCAGTCTTGTAATCTAGGCCTTCAGGAAAATTCAGGCTTAACCTTTTCCCCATATACTGTATCCCACATTTCCCAAGCAAATCTATTTTATAAGAAAGAAAGAAAGGGAGAAAAACCCTTTAAGAAGCCTTTTTGGTTTTTTAGGCTAATTTCTGATTTTTATAAAAGGTCTGCCAAAAAGGGGGTGGGGTCCCAATTGTACCCCCCCCGGGTTTTTGTCACTTGGTAAAAGGTTTGTTTTTGGGTTTGCACCCGGGTATGGGCCCCCCTTTTTTAATTAACTTTTTCCCCTATTTTTTTTTAATGGTCTGGTGGGGGTAAATTTTTTCCCCGGCCACAATCGGAAAAATTTTTTTTCCCCCACCAGTTGGGGAAAAATTTTTGGGTCCCCCATGGGGGGTTTTAGGTAAAATTTTTCCTTTTAAAAGACATTTAATTTTATTCCCTTAAAGGTTGTTTTTTTTCCCCACAATGAAAAAAGGGAAGTTCTAAATAGTGTTTTATAACGAAAGCCATTATGGAAAAGGGGTTTTTTTGGGGTATATTTGGGTTGGGGCCCCCCAATCCGGGCCCTTATGTTTTCGGGGGGGGGAAATTCCTTTCCATTTTTCACGGGTATTCCCCTTTTTCAAGGGGACGTCCCAATTAAGCCGCAAGCAACCCCCCAAACAAAGACTCCGCTACCGTACCAAAAAGCCATTCTGGAAAAACTTTTAGAAAACAGAGGCCCCCCCCCCCAACTAAATTTGGGCCTTTATCTGTTCCGGAATTGGGTTTGGGGATTTTTTCATGTTTCCCCTTAGCCCCCCCTTTAAAATTTTTTTTTTTGGGGGCCCCCTTCCAAAAATTTTTCTTTGGGTTGGATCCAAACCCATTGTAGGTTTTTTCCTCTTTTTACCCTCACATTTACGGGGTTTGGTTTTTTCCCCCTGTCCCCCCGAGGATTTGGAAAAAGGGAAAAATTGCCAGGAAATTCCCCACCTTTCCCAAGGGGGAAAATTCGGCTCCCCCTTTTTCCAAAAATAACTAACCCCACATTTCCTTTTGGGGCAAATCGGGCCATTTGTAACACAAATTTTGGTTTTTTCCCCCCAACCCAATCCCCCTTTACTTTGAATAACCCCTTTTCACGGTTTTTCCCGATTTTTTAAAAACCCTTTTTTTTCCCCTTTTGAAAAGGGGGAAAAGTAAGTAGACGGTGTTTTCCCATCAAAAAGATTAAAAAAAAAAAATATCTCGGGGTATTTAACCCTGCCCCAATTTAACACTTAGCTCCTAAAAAGGGGGCCCATTGGACTTTTTTAACTCCAAAATTCCTTGTTAGGAAAACATTCCCCTTAAGCAAAATTTTTTTAGTGGCTAAACCCCTCTCCCCTTTTTTTTTCATTGGAGTTTGGGGCTAATTAAATTTTTCCACTTCCATTTTTAATTGGTTTTTAAAAATTTAATTTTAAAAATATTTAAAAAATTTCAACTTTATTTTTTTTTTTCCTTTTTTAAAAAAATATGTAGGGGGGCCAGCAAACGGGTAGGCACGGGGCTTCACGGAAAAGGGCAGGACACAAACCCTTTCTAGTTCAAGTCGGGCTTGCCTGGGTTTATTCAGAGGTGCAAAAACACAAACAAAAAAAGCCTTAGCTTGGGCAAAAAAAAATAAATACCTGCTCGGGCTGAGCATTTACTAGACAAGTCGTCCCCTGCTAGCCCTTATACAGCTCATACCCACAACAAGGTTTTTTTGCGGGGGTCTTTCCTCTAGACCCCGAGAAATACACAACTCCATGCTGGCCCTGCAGACCCGGGCTTTTATAGGCCTGAGTCCCCCCTCACCTGGGGCGGGGGGGGGCCACCCCCTTCTCTTTGACCCCCCCGGAAAACCCGACCAGACCAAAAGGGGATTGGCCCCGTTTATCCCAAACGTCGTAAATATCGTTACTGACACACAAATTCGGCTTCCCTTACCGAGACCAGCTTCTCGTGACACCATTACTCCACAAACCCCCAAAAGGCCCATAGGAGAGCATTCTAGGAAAATAATTTTCCGTCAATTAATCCGCCTGTCCGTCTCACAACCCCCCCCCTCTGTTCGAACCTGGGGGGTCGGCACTTTTTAAGCTCCAAACGTGCGTTTTTTTGACATGCGTCAGCATTGCCCTGTATTTTTTCCGCCCATGCTCTACAGAAAAACTGTAAATTTCTGCAGTGTCGGGAAACCATCGGGTAACCCTATTTTCTTCCTTTTTTGGGGACATCCGGGTAGGGGTTTGGTGGTCTGTGATCAACCTGAAATGGGCCCCCAAAAAGTTACTTGGGGATTCGGGGGCCCACTTATGGCCAAACACTCTCGTCCACAAACTGTAGTTCCTTCTCCCCGGGGGGTGAGTTTCCTATTTTAAGTATGTTACGGGGTGCTCTTCTCCGTCTATTTCCGGGGAAAGCATGCCCCCAGCCCTACATAAGACGGACCCGTCTTACAAAAAACCCTTTTTAAAGTTTGGGGTGATAAAATACGGGCCCTTTTTAAAAGGGCCTTTTTTAACACCGGGAATCCCTCTCTGCCTCCGGGCCCAAGTGACCATACAGATTTACTTTTTTTTTGTCATTTGGGTTTTTGTGGGGTCTATACTCAAATTTTGGGAAAAAAAACCTCCGATAGTAACCACGATCCCAAAAAAGGGCCCCACCGCCTTTTGGGGGGTTTTGGGCCAGCCCTGTATCGCATCCCCCTTTATTAATCGAGGTTTTGATAACACCCCTACCTATATGTATCCCATCCCGGGGCTTTTCCAGTCCTAAACACATTTTCTTAGGTTTGTGTTAGTCCACCCCTCCCTAAGGAAATTTAAAAATTAGCCTTTTACCTTCGGTAGATGGCTGCCCAGTCCTCACAAAGATTATGATTCATCCAGATATCCAAGCAATCGACGGGGGGCTTGAGATGACACCCATTAATTTTTGGGAAGGTGGCCGGGAGCCCCACAAACCGAAAGGCAGGCAGAGTACTGGAACAGCCCATCCGTGTAGAAAAAAGTGTCTTCCTTTGGCTTACCCAAAGGGGAAAAATTTGGCCCCATACCTTTAGTGGGGTTTTCAAGATAGAAAAATATCTGAATGACCTAACCCCCCTCAATTACTCATCGACCCTTGGCTTGGGGGTACCATAAACCCTTTGGGAATTTTCTTAAGTTTCCGGAAAATCATTTACAAAGCGAAAAGGGCCCCGTCCGGCTTTGGATGACCCAAAAATGGGGCTTGCCCCACTACCCTGTTTCAAACCCCCCCAAGTTAAAACACTTTTTGACCTCCCAGAAAAGGGCCCGCTGCGAGTTCTGGAACCCGGTAAGGTTTCAAAGAACCCTTCCCACCTGGTCGTGCAAAGTCATGTTTTTAGACTTTTGTCCTCCCTGGTACCTCCGAAACACACCCCTTGTTCCTCTGTATGAACCCCGGGGTTTCCTGCTTCTGAACTTCGACAGGGACTCTGATACACACCCTCTGGGGACTAACTATGGGGGTTCTCACTGCCGCCGGGGTCCCGGGGTTCCTTCCCAAAGGTTAAGAAAATTTAAACATGGTACAGTTTGCTCTGCTTACGTCACCGGGCGGGTACACTTTGTAATTTACTTCCCCTATTTCTCCAAAAACTTCATGGGGCCCCCCTTGCCACTTTCCCAGGAACTTGTTTTCTAGGGTGGGAACCAACACTACACCCGATAGGGAAAAGCTCCTTACTTTGGCGGCCTGTTAAATCCTGCCTTTGGGCCTTGGCCGTTGTAGGTGTTTCCTAAAATGGGCATAACCGCTGAAATTTCGGTCTTGCATTAGGGAAATTGTTAAAATTACGCCCTGTAGGGTTGGACTCTTGCCCCCACTCTCCTTGGCTATTCAAGGAGTCCCCGTGGGCGTCTCCCATAGACAATTAAAAAGGGGGAGAACCCTGTCGAGGACTGTGGAACCTCCGGCTGAGAAACATAAAAATGCCCAGACATCCCAGTCCTTCCCATCCTTATGCCACTTTTTTTAGAATACTTTTTGTGTCTTGTTGAATTCTTTTCAACAAGTCCACCTTTTGAGGGTGGTATACACGTGCGAAAGGGGTTTAAATGCTCAGTAACTTGCACTTTTCCTTCATGCCCGGGGTTATGAAGGGGTTCCTTGGGCGGTGAGGATCTTTTTGGGGGATACCCTACAAAAACAATGGAACACTCTTTCGCTTTTTAAAACGAAGTTTCCGCAAAGGCACACCCCCCCCGGGTAACGGGGGGCATAATCTAACCCCACCGTATATACTGTTTGGCCTCTGCAACTTTATTAGGGGGGCCCACTGGGTCCATCGCAAATTCCTCTAAAAAGGGTATTTCGATGATGGGGGTAGGGGCCCCGGGGGACCCCGGAAAGGGGGCAGCGGAGCGGACATTTGACACTCTGGGCAGGATCACAAAACCGCTTCACATCGTAAACCCCCTGGCCCCAAAAAACTCTGAAGAATCGCCACTTTTTTTTTCAGTGCCTAAGTCCTTCCAGCACGTGTTTATGGGCAAGTCAAGCCATTCTCCATAGGCTGGGGTAACCCCCCAGTTGCTCCCCCCACCTCCCCTGGATTTTGTCAATTTGGGGAAACAACAGGTCTTGAGTGACTGCCTAAGCGAAAACCGTATCACCCCGGGGGTACTAGGTCCCCATTTACCACCTTAACATTTTCCCTGTTTTTTACTAAGTGGGATCTCGAAGCGGGCCGCCCCCGAAGTTACCCCGCAACCCCTCCAAATCAGGCATGGGGCCCCCACTTCCTCCTGCTCCTCAGACTCACCAGCCAGGACTGCTGGGGGGAAAATAATCCAACCCTCTGTGGTCACCCCTACTGTTTGGAGTCATAGCTCGGGTAAAAAGGTTCGGGTTAAATGAATCCCTTAACATCACTATTAACCTCTACAGTCGATGTTACATTTTTTCTGCCAAAGCCCCAGAAAAAGGGAAGTCTCCCCCCAGAATCACGTGTGCAAGAGGGGATCGAACCACGCCCTTTTCCTTTTGAAGGGGCGTCCCGCAAGGAGTCTCTAGTTTCCCCGAAGCGTGGGGTACTCCTTGGTGTCCCCGGGGACGCCAGGACCCCAATAAACGCCCCGTGATGGATGGGGGTCGATCAGGCTGGCATGCACCAGTTGACAGACTTCCGGGTCCATAGAGCTGTCATGGAAATTTATTCCCCTTTATCTGACAAGTTGGTGTCATCTCCAATACAGTCTCGCAGAGCTACCGGCCGGGCAAAAAAAAGACCTCCGCCCTAGCCTATCACGTCCATGGGGCTCTAGTGTAAGGGGACATTTTTCGACCCAAAACTGCCCAGGCCCCTACCCCGAAAAATAAAAATTGGGGGCCTCGGTCCCCCGGGGCTCTCCCCCTTGCACGACTGCCCGTTGGGACCCCCCTTCCTTGCTATGTTTTCCCCTCTAACCACCTCCCCTTGGAACTTCTCACCCCCTTGTATATGGGACCGCCTTCCCGAAAACCCCCGGCGGTTTTGCGTTCCCAGGGTTTTGGAGCGTCCAGAAGGCCCAGCCTTGTAGCAAGTCCTCAGGCTTTATCCTCTCGACGAGGTGACGAGGTGTTCGGATTTTTTAGGGTCCCCTTGTCCCACCCAAAGCCTGGATCTCGGGGGGGCAACGACCGGATGAACTTGCCCCAGAAACCATTCCCACCATTGCGCAGGATCGCTCCTCGGTCGTACCCCCACTTTTTTCACAAGGGGCCCAGGTGAATCTGGGACCCTGGCGGCAGGTATCAAAAAGGGTCCTTTGTGACACGTGGGGCCCGCAGTTGGTGTTTACCCCCAAGGGGGCCGGGATCTCACCCTTTTTAAATTGGGGAAAGCCCCCTTGGCATCCCCTTGCTGAGGTCAAAATACCTTCTGTGGTTTCCCGGTCAGAAAAAGGCGAAAACACCTCACCCATGAGGGCACAGGTAGATTCTCAACCTCAGCCACCCGTTCAAAGACACCAATAGCCTGACTGTCTGTGGGCGTCATCTTCTGAGGGACCTGTACCGCAGCACGGGGGGGCGGAAGGGAGCTTGACGTTCTTGCACATTTGGGCCACGCTTGGGCTTCTCCTGCACTGCCGGTTAATTGGGTTGCTCCTGCAAGGCGAAACGTTGGCCCTATCAGCAAAAGCGTTTTGTTTTCAGCCTGCG
The DNA here is from genome assembly GCA_025379985.1 of Phyllomedusa bahiana. Taxonomy (NCBI): domain Eukaryota; kingdom Metazoa; phylum Chordata; class Amphibia; order Anura; family Hylidae; genus Phyllomedusa; species Phyllomedusa bahiana. The sequence continues at coordinate 85,746 of JAODAL010014629.1, forward strand.
CCCCATGGCCCCCCGTGACCTCTGGTTTGCAGTCATCATTGGAGGGTTGAGTTGGCCTGGATTAACTGTTTCAGCAGTTCATCCAGTTTGCAACTCTGGTTTAGAAAACGTTGCAGCTTTTACCAGGGCCCGGGATTTCACAAAATTCTGTCAAAGTGTGTATGTCTCTTTTGTGTCCGTTTCCCCCATCCGAAACCATAGGAGGGGACCCGCAAAAAGGGGGGCAGCGTGGGGGTTCAGGGAAAAGAGCAGGACACAAACTTCTAGTTTCAAGTCAGGCGTTTTCTGGTTTTTTTTCAGCAGGCAAAAAAACAAACCCCAAAAAAAAGCCTTAGCTTTTAGGCAACAAAAATAAAAACCTGCTGGCTGAGCACCTTTTCTAGACAAGTCGTCCCCGACTAGTCCTTGTACAGCTCAGTATTCACAGCAAGGTTTTTTTTGCACGGGGGTCTTTCCTCTGAGACACAGATATACAGCAACTCCATCTGGCCTGCGACCCAGGCTTCATAGGCCTTTATCCCCCTCACCGGGGCGTGGGAGTGGCCACCCCCCTTCTTTTGACCACTCCAGGGAAAAGCCGACCCAGCCAAAAGCGATTGAACCCCTTATACCAAACAAAGTCATAACATATCGTTTTCAAAACAAACTGTCCCTTCCCTTCACCGAGACCAGCTTTCCCGGTGACAGCATTACTCCCCATACTCCCCCCAAGGCCCAGGGAGCTTCTAGGAGAAATATTCTTCCGTCATAATTGGCCTGTCCCTGTCCCCACAAAAATTTTTTTTAAAAAAATTTTAATTTTTGTTTTAAAAATTTTTTTTAAAATTAATTTTTATTTTGTATCTAAAAAATTAAGGTCGGCCAAAGGGAGGGAACCATCTTGTAAACCTAACGTTTTTTTCCGCTTGCCTGGAAAGGTTACAGGGAGTTTTTGTTTGTTTTTTAATCCTAAATTTGCCCCCCCCGTTGTTTTAATACTTTTTGAAGGCTCAACCCGGCCCCCTTGATTTAAAAAAATTTGTT
>JAODAL010014630.1:0-86767 GCA_025379985.1 Phyllomedusa bahiana
GCCCAAAAAGTGAAAAAAACCCCTGTCGAAATTATACGGATTTTTAAAAAGGGTTTTTTTTGGCCCCTATAACCGGGTGCTGACAAAAAAGATTGTTTGGTTTCTAATTTAAGTGCAAGGGGGGATAAATCAACAAAGGGGAAGGGGAAAAAAAATTTGAAAAAAAACCCCTATCTGAAATGTATACTGAAAAAAAAAAAGGGGATTTTTTTGCACCAAACAAAAAAGCCCTTTGAAAAAGTTTACTAAGAAAAGATGTGTTTTCCTAATATAAGTTCAGGCTGCCCAATAACCGGGAAAAATTTTTTAATAGAAAACGTTTAATAAAAAACTATTCAGTGAAATTTCTACACAAAAGTCTTGGAACTATTCCATATTCTTTATAGACTTGTCTGTGTTCGCCCCCCCCCCCCCCCCCCTTTCCCCCCCCCCCCCTGCTCCTCCCGTGATTTTACAGGGGTAATGCCCCTTTTAAAAATTTCCTACCTAACTACATAAAATTTTCCCAAATCTCTGATCAAACTAAGTTGGTAAGGGATCACAGCTAACAGAGAGCTTTCTCTGTGAAGAAATAAAAATTTCGCTGAGCTTTTTGGACAAAAGGCAGGCGCACCCCTTTGCTGCAATGAGAGCTGAGAACACGACCCATGAACGGGAAAGGGGGCTGTTCTAGTAAAACGGGTCATGTGGTTTTTTCCCACCAATCAAAAACCATACACTTTCCCAGTAAATACGTCGCACAAAACATCCCCCCCTCCCTCTATTCTGAAAGCTAAATTTGCTGGCCGCAAAAAATGAAAAGGAAAGCCCAAAAGGGGCGCAATATTAATAGATATGCAAATTTTAACCTAAATTACCCGCATGAAAAAAAAAATTTCGATCAACAAAAAAATTCGGGGTCCCGTTTTTCAACTTTGTCATAATTTTTCGCTCAACACTAGGGGTCAACCCAAACTCAAGTAAGTTTTTAAACAACCACATGGGTTTCTAGGGCCCTGTTTTTTTGATCTACTACAGGATACCAGTCTTTCTAGTGGCTGAGGGTACGATTAGGGCCCTATGTATGAAAACTGTCTAGGTCTAAGACTTTCTTTTTTTCCCAAAAAGCAACCAATAAAGGAGCTCCCTTTTTCCCATTTTTTTCAAAAAAAAGGGCACAAATGAAATAAAAAAAAGGGCTTTAAAAATTTCTTAGATCTCACATTTTAATAAGTGAGCCGTTATTTCTTTTCCAGATAAAAAAAACCAAAAGGATAGTCCCTTTTAAAGACAAAAATTTAGCAAGGCTTTATAAGAAACCCTTCCTATGCTAAAGGAGCAGGCTTCTCTTTTTTGCAAAATAAAGATATGTCCTCCTTAATTTTTACCTGGAAAAAAGTATGGATTTTTACCAAACATATTGCTCTCTGTTTTTTTAAGAACCCTTCTATAATACTAATATGACTAAGCAGCAAGGCCATTTAGATTCCTGGATTTGCTAACCTATGTTTGATCCATTTCCATTTGGCAGCGATCTGGTGCTGTGTACTTGGCCATGTTTTGTCTACTGCCCATTCCGCCAAATACACCTCATCTCTGTATGCCTTAACCTGTGCACCATCTGACTATGAATTCTGTCCACCACCTTGTTAATATGACTTTGTCACTTTAGTCTTTCTATGCACCAGCTATTTCTAACGGAGTCTACACCAGGCATGTGATGATCGAGGGATTCCCTATTGAAAAATCTAATCTACCTCGGATTAAGTGTGAACAACAGTCAAGCCCATAGATTCTGCTCCCTGGTTTACCCCTTATTTGCTAGCGACTCAGTGGGTCCACATCTTCTGTTGGCCTTTATTCAGACAGGATTTGCAGTACTTTATCAGAAAAAATGCACGATCTATTATGAAATTAATCAGCAGAAAAGGTAGAATCCATTTAGATTAAAAAAAAGTGTTCATGGGTGAACATTCACTTTGAAAACAACAGCAATAAAACCTTGTTTTCTTATGTTTAAACATTAACATTTCTAATATTCAAGTAGTACCCTTAAGTAGGATACAGTGGTGTCTGCACTCGTAACATAGTTCAGTGCTTTTGCAAAAAAAAAAAAGGAAAATAATGCAGTATAAGTAATTTACTACAGCTGAAAGTTTATATTTACTTACTGATTTTTTGAGTTTCATGAATATTAATACAGCCACAAAGAGAATGAACATAGTCGCCATTGTGATAACATACGGAGTGGGGGAAAATGAGTTGTTTCCGCAAGTTTGTTTCTGTTCCTTTTTTCTTCGGTTGTTGTCTTTCCATATATTACGTTTGAAAAAAAGGGGATAGATAAATACATTATAGATGATCTGCTATCCTGAGTACATATTTTAATTGTCTCTTATTTTTCATAATAAATCCAAACTTTACTTTACAGGTTTGTCTCATGTCACCTCACATTACTAAATAGGATTGTAAGAAACTATTTATAGAAATAAGATATAACAATGGATTTTACTGATACCTTAGATCATTAAACCTTCAAGTATATGTTTTCCAATTTTACTGCCGCTTTCATTGAATTATCTACATTCATATATTTGATACTCTCCATAATGGGTAAAAAATTAATCTCACCCATTTTAAATTTTAATTTGAAATTTATTAATTTAGAGAGAGGAAATGTAAGTCCCAAGATTGATAGTTAATAAAAATTAGGATAATAGATAGATAGTTTTAATAATAGATGTAGATAGATAGTTTGGGAAATCACGCACTCCCAATGAAGAAAAACTTTTATTCCAAAATGTCCAAAGGTGAAATTTCAGCTCCAAAGAGCCTTCCTCAAGTTCTTTTCTCCTGTAGCCAAAACTCATTTGGACATTTTGGAATAAATGTTTTTGTTTTGTTCCTAATGTTATATTTTGAGACTAGGGATGTGAGTCTTATAGAGCTGGCTCCTGTCTTTTTTTTTTTTTTTTTTTTTTTTCTTAGATACTCTACTCTTTTTTTCATAGTTAGAAAGATAGATAGAGACAGACAGATAGATAGATAGATAGATAGATAGATAGATAGATTTTTTTTTGAGTGATGCAGTCTTTTTGGTAGACGAGAGACTGGGGTTTATTTTTTTATCTGGATCTTATGCTGTTTTTGGAAACAAGTACATAGCTTTTACATTGTAAGAACCAAAATAAAACTACTTACCGATTGGTGGATGCACAATAAGTAAAGTTCCCAGTGAACAGATCTCATAGTTATCGATTGTTAATGCATCAACAAGATAAATGTCAGAGTCATTGACTGTTACATTTTTTAATGTTACACTGAAGTGTGAGCCACTTATAGAGCATGACAAGCGGTCCTCATAGCCTTTCCCTTTTTTACAGTCCTTTTCTGTCAAGAACATTATCTTCGTGAAACGTTTTCTCATATTGATTCCTTTTGTTTTGTACCCCTTCTTTGTGAAATCGAGGACAGCATTTTGCCCAGTAATAACTTCTATCTTATCAGGTTTTTGTAGGATGTTCCCTTGATTTGCTAAAAAAAGAAAAACAAAACAAAGAGTAGCTTTGGGATAAAAGTCTTGGAAGAAGCTCAGCAAAATAAGTTTTAGTACCAATTTGTATTACATCTGGGACAGACTGGTTATAATTTAGAGACAGCGTGAAAAGAAACATTGTCTGTTAACTGCATTGGGGGGTTGATGTAGCTACTACCTCAGCACCCCCTACAGCTATGTTCCTGATCTGTTATACAAAAATGCTAAATTATAACTGTTAGATTATAAACTAGATGTTCAATGAATCGTTTTTGTAACACTGGGGCTAATTTTCTGTGTAGAAAGCATTTCTCTCAGTTCAAATACAGTAATAATTGTCATAGGTGTTCATCCAAGAATGCAGTTAAAAATTATTTTCCATTGCAAGAAGAACAAGACCAAATATACATAAGAACTAATATCTAGATCAGTGTTGATCTTTTAGTAAGGTATTACTATATTGTTTTATGCCTCTTTAACTGTTGGAGGCCCATAACTATGCAAGTTGTGAACGATAACCACTGACTTAAAAAGATATTGCCATAATTTACATTTATCACCACCACTGGTAACTATCCCAAGTTCCCTGTTCCTTCACACTGTGATTTACTGGTTGATTGCAGTAAGAAGGTGCTTGAATGAAGTAGCAGTCAAGCATGTGCACTACATCTTCATTCACAGGCTATGGAATCGAAGCATATACAGTAGTTGAGTGTAGCACTGTGGACCCCCATTAATCAGCCATCTATTACCACAGTAATGAAGAGTTTAAATTGAGCTGCAGTCATGCTGCATGTTGTGGCTGATTTCAAATTCTAAGGAACTAAGGGTATGTTCACAGCGCTTTGAATAAGTTTTTAGGATTCGAAAAACATATTCAAAAGCGCTGCGTAAAATGTATCCAACACGCACCCAAAGTGTGCTGCGTGTTTGGATGCGTTTTTGCTGCAGCAGAAATGCACCATACAGTTTTAAATAGAGTGTCTGCTGCATCAAATGGATCAAAAATTGACATGTCATTCTTTGAACGGATCCAAAAGACGCACATCGGTGATCACTCATCTGAGCACCAATGTGTGTTTTACATTGAAAGCAATGTAAATCACACTGCACATTGTTAGATGCGTGTTTGGGTCCTAAACACGGGTCCAAACATGCATCTTAAAGATGCTGTGTAAACAGCCACTATTGGAGGTAGCCGAAGCCAGCAGCAAAGTGATACGTGTCCATTGTAACAAAACACCATTGAATGGACTCAAGACTGATGAACAAGGTAATCCACAAACTTGAGACCATCATTACTAAAATGGGTCCAATGTTACTAACCAGTGTCCAAAAACTTAACATACAGTATTTAAATAACATAGAGCATAAGAAACTTGGGTAGATTGAGGATAAGCTCATTCACACCAAAATCTAACATGGCAGAGAATATTCTTGTTGCTTCCCACTGTGTCTTTGGAAATAATTTTTTCAACATTTAGCCCACAAAACAAAGTTTAAGAAGCAAAGTGACACAAATATAAATGTAATAGATTAAAAGTTATATTTGTCTATAACTGAGATACTAGTATAAACGCATTAGCAGCATTCATTGTGACCTGTACAAAGATGAAAACTACAATTACAAAACCCTGTACACAGAATATTTTAGTGTGTGACAAATATGGAAATAGTTCAGATACAGTAAATGATGACTAAAGTTGGTCACAGACATAACAGGCAGAAAAGGGGTTTTCCAATATTCAAAAATCATGTGAAAATCATTTCACTTCAGCGTGATTTATAACTTAATAATGTTCTGACCCCACAAAGTTTCTCATAAACGTTATACTATGTTAACACTACCGCCAAGCCCTGGTCTTTAGTACATAACCCCATTGTTTGTGGGGGCTAGAACTATCATAGAAACAGTAATCCATTACATTGGCAATTTCACCAAAACTCTGATAGCATAAATAAAGTGTTTCATACAGCTATGAAGACAAATATAAAAAATGATTGCGTATAATAAAAAACACAACTGAGCTCTGATGACATCATATTGTGAGAATTCAGGCACATTTTTGTACTTTTTTTCTACTTTGGTAAGCTCAAAAATCCAAGGATCCAACACAGTCTTTACAATATTTAATCCTAACTGTGGTGTCTATTGCACTAAAAATAACGGGTACTATCCAATATAAATGTTTCCTATCAGTTAAAATAGTTAAATTTAGATAAACAGATAATTAATGTAGTTTGGTATGTCAATGACATTTAAAAATTATCAAATACATAAGGAAAAAAATATACATAGTATGCAAAGTCATAGACATATAGGGCACTTTCTCAATAAACGCTTGAATGCAAAAATATCAAAATCTTTGGACAGCTTATCAATATGTTTGTTATCTGTTGGTTGTTTTTAATAAAAAAAAAATTTTCTCCTTAAAACAACCACTGGTATTTTAGCATTAAAGGATTTAAATTAAGCTCAAAAGGATCAGTAAGTATAACATATTATACTGTACCATTAAGGCAGCTATCAAATGCGACACTACTGCACAGGAGCGAAACAAGGATCGTCAGTCTCATCTCTGTAACAATTGTAGTTCTGATATGAGTGGCTTTCAACTTTCTGAGGTAAACACACAGCTCTTTTAAACTTTAACCTCAGGCTCCTCCTCCTATTTAAATTTCACACCAAAATATACAATGAGAGAAGGTATGCATTTAGTGCTCTTATCTACTTATCTACACTTTTCTGTTGTTTGTGTTATTTTTGTCGACTTCTTTTATCTATCTGTGTTTTTAAGTGCACTTTTACATTAACACATCAAAACAGATTTTCATGTATGTCTGCATGCAGTTTTCTCTATCTCTACATAATACATTTTTTAAGAAATTCATTAAAGACAAGCTTCATCGTTATGTGGGACTTTAGATAAAAGAATCACAGTGATGCCCCAAATTCCTTCACCCACTTTGTATACTACATGTAATTATTCTTTTAACTCATGTTTGGTGTGAAATACACATGTATTCAATGCCAAATAAACAGGAATGTGTTCATTAGTTCTTCCCTTATGTCCTACACCAAAAACCTATAAAAAAAAAAGTGTATTTTAAAACTTAACAATTAACACTACTAAAAAGGAAACACAATATAAAAAATAAAGTCCAAATTACTCAAAGAGACAAAACACACAAAACAATGGTCATGAAGGAAGAGGGACAGAGAGAGGTAGTATCAAATAGCGACCAGCAGGGTAGCCCTATTACATCACTACTTGCCTTGCTCAACCCTCAAATCTAGCCACAGGGTGATCGCCCCAAAAAGGGCACCCCCATCTGGAACCTGTCCCTTCCACACACTTACACTATTAATGCAAAATGTTAAAGTTCCAACATGTTTTGATGCCCTATTAACATCTCCTCAGGGTACAAATAACTAGGAGCCATCAAGTATAACTAGGAGCCATCAAACAGCGTTAGATGGCAAGGCTCAGCAAGTTCAACCTTAAAATACGGTGCCGGCCAGAGTGGGACAATGACAATGCAGATGCCCTCTCTGGGTATCTGGTTAAGCGGCCCAGTGACATTGGAGATAAAGAAAAGGAGATTGAGACTCCTGCATTCAGATCCCTAAATTCTGCTATGAGTATGTCAGCTATTCAAGAGAATGGATCTGGACAAAGAGCAAGGACTGGAGAAGCAGCTTGAGATTGGAGAGTGAGATCTGCAGATTGGGAAGGTACTGAGGTGGCTACAAAGAGGGTGGGCCCCAAATGCCAGTGAACTTAATACTTTATCAGTAGATGGAAAGAAGTCCTGACGTCAGAAAAAAACAAATGGCGATCAAGGAAGGCATATTGTACTGCAGGATTAGAATTTCTACAGGGTTGGCGTCGACATGGAAAGTAAATGATGGAGTAGCATAGTTCAGAAGGTGCATGAGAGAAAAGGGCATTTCGCGCCAGTGAAGACATTTGCCTGGTTACAACGTAAATATTATCATCCCTACATGCAGAAGGTAGTGAAAGATGTTTGCAACCATTGCAGGAAATGCAGTCTCTCCTGGGCAACAGACCAACGAGTACTGGTGGATATCATCGGTTCCTTCTATCCATTACAGCTACTCATGACAGACTATTTACAAGTTGAGGAATTCTTGCGAGGTTGCAAGTATCTCCTTGTCATGATGGATCATTTCACGGAGTTTGCCATGGCAGTTTCCATGAGAGATTAACAGTGGAAATGACAGCCAAAGAACTGTGGAAACCCAGCTGCACTCACACCAGGGGGCTTGCTTTGAGGGCTGAGTCATAGGGGAAATGTGCCACCTTTACCAGATCCAAAAGACAAGGGAATGGGGGCTGTGGTCGGCTAAATTGCACATAGTTTCAGATGTTGAGAGCACTGGAGAAATATAAAAGAGAGAGATGACCTGATCATGTTGCTGGGTTGAGATGGGTGTGTTATAACATTGTACAGTTTTCCACAGGCGATTCTCATTACATGTTGATGTTTGGGAGAAATGGCAAGTGCCCTTTTACTTTAATGATGGCGCCGAAAGAGGGGGATTGTGTGATGCTATGGGATATCACAGCATGTTGAGCTGGAAAGCAACAGTGGAAAGTGAAAAGTGGCCTGTAAACCCAAACCAATTAACCAGGTCTTCGAAGTGAAGACTGGAGGAGAATTAGGGTCTATCAGGAGAGTAAATCGAAATCTACTGAGACATTGTGCTTTTCTAAGTAGGCCACAATGCAATGGACCAGACTCCCCAACCATTCCCCATCAAGCAGCTTATGAAGATGAATGGTGGGTCCCTCCATCTCTTCCTGGGTTACCCCCACTTAGAGCCAAGATCAGCCCTAAATGAAGGCGTTAGCGAACCAGAGGTTGGGGCTGGTTCATCTAGGTTGGCCACTCTCAGCATGACAATTTGGGTAAGCTTCCAGCCCGATATGATGATTTTAACTTGCAGATACTAGTTGTCGTGATGGCAACCATTAAGCTCCAAAGTAAGATTAAGGCTATGTTCAGTACAGTACGGCCTGGTGATTTGGGAGTTGCGCCAGTATGCGCGTACTCCCACGGTGCGGGAGGACCGACAGCCCACCGGCCCCATTGAAAGTCATTGCTCGCCGTGAGTATTCGCCGCAAGTAATTGACAGGTCACTTATCTCCCCGCTCGTACAATACGATCTTATTGTACGAGCGGGGAGAGGAGGCGTAATCCATAGTTCTCTATGAGAACTATGGATAACCATAACTTTATTGCGCAACTCGCTCGTATTAGAATGCAAATACGAGGCGAAATGCACAATGAAATTTGCCCATGCGAACATACCCTGCAGTTCACCCTCCCGCCAGTAGATTGCACAGGGATAGTGAAGGGGCAGGCGGTAATGACAAGAGCTCAGGGAGCAACAGAAAGGAAGTAAGTGGCAGTTGGTTGCTGAAGCGAGCTAATGTGTCAGAGGAAGACTGTACAACAAGACCTAAAGCCCAAGAAATACAGACAGTGAGAAGACCCGGGGTATGGTGTAACCAGCGGGTGAGCAATATCAATATAAATGGAACAGAATCCATGTGGGCAGAGACTGAGACTAACGTCTCACAGGCGTGCGGCTGAAGACATACTGTGACCTTGGACTGTAGGCCCTGAATAGATGATTGTAGTATATTACAGTACATATTACAGTTTCTTTAAGAGAAATAAGAATATTCAGTAAATCCTCAAATTCATAGGAAGAAACAAGTATGACGAGTCCTACTTCTGCAGGTGAGCCTTAATAAAGAAAAATCAAAATAAACACATTTGCCATAGGCAATCTTAGCTAAACTCAACTCCTACTACCAGAATTGACATTAGTACTTAACCTTTACTAATTATATAAAATATCCTATACCTAGAACTATTCAGATTAAAACTAAGTACCCTATACTCTCAGAAGAAAGGCCTGAGGACTTAAATCAGATACCTGCGCTACCAGTGTAGGACTAGGGTGCCTAGGGCCCACCAGAGGAGTTGATCTTAGGGGCCCACTCTGCCTCACTGTTTCCACCATCTGTACGGTGCCCCACCCAGTCTTGCTTCAATTTATGCAGACCGATATGATAACATCATAACTTGAATCTTACCCAAATAACTTTACAAAACCAGAATCCCAGGGCAAATATTACCAATAATTCTAGTAAGACCAAATACCACATCACAACCAAATAGTGACTGAATTATACCCCCACACTATGACCACATATCACCACCACATAGTGACTGAAAACGTCCGCCACACCATTACTGATTATAAACCATTACACTTTGCACAGATATAAGTGATTACAGTTCAGTTATATTTAATGACTCACAGGTGACGTTTCTCTTATAAGTCGGTCACGTTCCCCTTTCTTCTCCATCTGATGCACACCACTATGCTGATTTCTCCAAGCCAACATTCATCCCTGCAGATTTGGACACAAATATCTTAGAATCTTCACTTTTCTAGCAACTCTTTACTTTTCCCAACTTTGTACAAACTTCCCAGGGGTGGGAGAGCAAGTATAGGCTATAACTTAGAGGCCCAGTCTCCATGGAGGAACAGAGGACTAACCTCCTGGAGATTGTGCGGTCCAAACGCTTTCACTTGCACCCAGACCAGCCGCAGGAAGGATGCAGTGTTTCTCTTTTTCCTACAGATTTCACAGTTGAACTTTGATGGATTTATTGAACCAGTGGTTGATCCATTTCTTTGATACGATGGGTAGGGGGAAGTCAGGGGAAATTTTAAATTTAAAAATACGTGTTTTTTGGGGCTTTTGTCTGTTTGTTTTTTCCCCTTTAAATTTTCCCCCAGTTTTTTAAGTAAAATAAGGTGTATGACAGACGTTTTCCTCAAATACTAGTGCGGGGCTGGGTTCACCCTTTTGGGTAACAGAAAACACGCTGGCTGACCCCCAAGCCTCACGCTAGAAAATAAAGACTCCTGGGGAAAACCACTTTTAAAGAAATAGAGGGCCCCCTAGTAAATCCATTTAGGAGCCCCTTTTTCCCAAAATTTAGTGGGACCAGAACCCCATGCCCGGGTCCTTTTAAACCATCTTGTGAGTAGGTTTTCTTAGGTCTACTTTTTATTTTGGGAAAAGGGGTGTTTTACTAAAGTTTGGGTAAAATTTCCCCAAAAAATCGATTCGGCCCATTTCCCGTTTTCCCCAAAAAAAAATTTGTTTCGGCCCGAATTACTTGGGGAAACAAATTTCCGCTTAAAAAAACGGGCCTATTTCCAGGCTGCCCAAAACCTAAAGGGGGCCCTTGGGGAATGTTGTGCCATCCCTTAAAAAATGCGGGAGGGAGTTTTTTTTTGGTCTTCAACAGTGTTGGGGTTTTAGTATGCACGCACATAAACGCCGCTGCCCCTTAAATCGCTTCACTAAAAAATTTCCCTTTGGGAAACTTAAGGGGGCAAAACTGAACAAAAAACTAAAGGGGGAATTTGTACCCTGATAAATCATGCCAGCGAAAGTTTAAAAAAAAACAAGCTGAGAGGCTCAGGAGGCAACATTATTTGACAAAGTGTGGGTGACGGCGGCAGCCAAAAGCAGCATGAGGTCAGAGAGGGGAAACAATGACTTTCTGGAGGGGGGCAAAACAGGAGTAGGCCACAGAGGGGCACAATGACACAGGGGAGGCCACGGGCAGCAGCCGCAGAAAAGCACAGAGGTCAGAACAGGGGGCACAAAAAAACCCTTTTTTTTCTGGAGGTGGCAAAACAGGAGTAGGCCACAGAGTGGCCAATGACAGAGAGTGGGGGGTTTACGGCAGAAAGCCACAGCAGCATGGGGGTCAACGCCCCCACAATTGACTTTTCGGGAGGGGGAAAAAACAGGAAATAAGGCCCACGGGAGGGCAAAACTGACAGAGAGGGGGGAAAACGGCACCCAGCACATGAGGTCACGGGGAAAAAAATAAACATTCGGGAGGGGGCAAAACAGTAGTAGGCCCAGATGGCACAATGACTGAAAAGGGAGGCCCACGGGCGGCCCAGCATGAGGGTCAGGCAGTGGCACAATTGAAACATTCTGGAGGTGGCAAAAATGGAGTGGGCCACAAGTGGCACAACGACACAGTGTGGAGGTTACGCCCGCACCCACATTGAGGTCAGGAAAGGGGGGCAATGACTTTTCTGGAGGGGGGGCAAAACAGTAGTGGGGCCACAGAGTGGCAAAAATGACACAGTGTAGAGTCACGCCAGCAGCAGCTTTAAGGTCGGGCCAGAGGCACAATGACAATCGGGAAAAGGGGCCCAAAACAGTAGAAAGGCCACAGAGGGGGCACAATAAACTGAAGGGGAGGTCCCCGGGGGCAGCACATGAGGACCAGGAAATTTGGCACAAGACTTTCGGGAGGTGGCAAAAACAGAAGAAGGCCCAGAGTGGGCACAATGACACGGTGTGGAGGTTACGGACGCGGGCCAAAAGAAAGCAGCAGGGGTTTCAGGCAGTGGCAAAATGACATTCTGGGGGGTGGCAAAAAGGGAGTAGGCCACAGAGTGGCACAATGACTAAAGAGCGGAAGGTCACGGCGGCAGCAGCAAAAAGATGCAGGCAGGGGGCACAATGACTTTTCCTGGGGGTGGAAAAAACTGGAGTAGGCCACAGAGTGGCAAAAATTGACAGAGATTTGGAGGTGACGGCGGCGGGAGCAACAGCATGGGGGTCAGAAAAGGGGCCCAAAAAGGGAAACAGTGTGGATGCCCATGGCAACAGCACAGCAGCAGGGAGGCCCAAAGGGAACAATGACAGAGTTTTTGATGGGGGTTTTGGCAATACCATTTCCCTTGTAAAGATGGTGGTAGGCAAAGGGGAAAACTGGCAGCAGATGGGGGTTGGCATCAGGCGGGTGCGGCATCAGAATGTGGCTGGGGCAGGTATTTTAAAACCCAGACTGACCCCAAAGGGCCTTGGGTTTTTTAAAAAACCCGGGCCGATCCACGTTTGATTCATCTTGACAAAGGTCATTTTTCCCAAACTTTTTCCCGGGGGACAAGGGGGTTTTTCTCCTTGGGGTAAAAATTTGGGCCCCCGCCCGCACGAACACCCCCCTCGACCCACCCCAACTGGCCGGGGCAGGACACTTTTTCCATTTGAAAACCCGGGGCAAGTTGCGGCCACACATCCAGTTTTGCTGCCCAAATTAGCCCCGGGGCGATCTTCTAACGGGGGTGCAGAGTGCGCCAAGTGGGCCCCACCACCTTTGGTTCGGGACTACCCAGGTCCTACTGCTGCGGGCGGCTGCCGGCTGGCGACTACCCTCCTCCAAGGGGGGTTTAAGGAAGCGGCCATCGGGGACTCCAAAACCTTGGGTTATTACATGTTGGAGCGGGTACTCTGCTCCAAACCCCCCCCCCCCCCTTTTCCCCAGCACCCCGCGGCATAGTACGTGACGCTGGGGAAACCCCCCCGGTCAGACCTCCAGAGGAGGGACGATCCCCAGCACATGGGCCAGGGGCCCAAACCTAAACTACGGGGGTTTTTCGGGTATAGTATTTGATTTTGTCCCCCCCTCCCCCAGCAGCGGGGAAAAAGGCTCCCTTTTTGGGACCGGTAGCGGGGGCCCCAATAGGGTGGAGACCCAAATTTCATCCCTTTTGCCGGAGGGAAAGACTATTCGGTTTTCACTACCAGGGCAAATCAGCTTTGCTGGGGGCCTTTGCACAAGTGCCCCGGGGGGGGCTCCCTGCCTCCATCTCCCTGTAACTCCCCCGGGTTTGCTTGGGGGTCTTTTCCCCTTTATCTCCATCTACCTCCTCCGGGCGCTCCTCCCCCTCCTCTCTTGTAAACCTGGGTAGAAAACCACTCTTTTCACCAGACAAGGGTTTTCTGCTCCAAGGTCCCCCCTTCCTCCCCCCATTTCAGCCCCCCACCGGACTCATGTGGGCCACGAGATGTAGTCCCATGTCTACAGTCCCCTGCCTAGACAGATTTTTTAGCACTGTTCCAGGGCATGAAACATGGAAAGAAAAGTTAATTCCTTCCCCCTAGTCCCGGGGACTGAAAAAATAACTGGCCTCCACAAAAAGGCTCAACAAACAACAGGTGTCACACATTGGGGGCTGCCATGGCGACATCAAAGTTACACAGGGGGGTTTCTCCTGTCCGCCTGGGTCAACAAAAAAAATTTGTTAATTTTGGGCCCTTTTTCTGTTCATACCCGTCGGGCCAAAAATGTGCGGCGGAATTCCAACGGGTGGAAAAATTTGCATATTTAAAATGGTTTGGGGGGGGCCGTTCGCCCCTGCAAACCGGGAGGGTGTTCCTGGGTTTGTAAAAAAAGGATAAATTTTCATGCACATTTCCGGGCCAAATTTTTAGAAACTTCTGAAAAATCTGTGGTAGGGCCCTTTAGGAACCTTTTCCAACCAGATTTAAAAACGTGCGCAAAGCAAGGGGGCATGGACCATCCCTCCTGTGCAGCACGGAAAACCATGTTCCCTTCCCCCTTGTCCGCAAACCAAAGTTCCGATTTTCAATTTTGGGGCGGAGAAAAACCACCCAAACGATTTCTTTGGGTGCCCTGACGCGGGGGCAGTTCCTCCCCTGGTGACTTTTCCCTTTTGCCCCAGGGAAGCCAGGGGGTTTGAACTGCATGACACCGCGTGCCCTAAAACATGTGGGATGAGGAGCAGTACTTGTGGAGGCTGAAAAGGTGGGGGGTGGTTGGGGGGGAGGAGGCGGGCCTTGGGGCAACAGCAGCAGTTTTTTAACGTGGGAAAGGGGAAAGCGGCATCTCCTTTTCCAAGTTTTTTGGTGTGGCCCCGGGGAGGAAGCACTTTTACCCAGTGGGCCCTAAAGGACATTTCCGGCCCGACCCTAGTTTAAAAGGGGCCAGAAAGTCCCCTCTGGGCCCTGCACCTCGGGAAAAAACCAAATAACCCAAAAGGGCTTTGGCCCCCCTTTCTGTTCAAAATTTTAAAGAAATGGGGTGGTACGCCTTTTTGGAAAAAGAAAATACGGCTTGGAACTCCCCCATCTCGGCACAAGCCATTATTCTCTGAATGGTTTCCGAGTCCACCCCTTTGGAAAGGGAGGGAAATTTGGGGTTTCCAACAACTTGGACAGGACACGGTCCCGCTCTG
This sequence comes from Phyllomedusa bahiana, assembly GCA_025379985.1. NCBI lineage: Eukaryota > Metazoa > Chordata > Amphibia > Anura > Hylidae > Phyllomedusa > Phyllomedusa bahiana. The sequence continues at coordinate 14,638 of JAODAL010014630.1, forward strand.
CACCTTAAAAGGAAAGGGGACGCATCTTTTTTCACTTTGCAATCGCCCTCGCTAAAGACTGCCGGCAAATGATAGCGAGGAAACCCGGACACTGGACCCGGGAAATGATGTCAAAGAGAAACAGCTCCCTTCGGGAGAGGTGGTGGGGGCCCCTTTACGGCTGAAATGGCATGCGGCCCCGGCCCGCCCGTGCCGGGTGCGGCGGGAGGGTGACCCCCACATCTGAGGCCAAAGTTTCCCCCCAGGCCAACCCCGGGTGGTGGGCCGCTGCCCTGTGTTGACGCAGGGCCCCTGGTGCCAACTTTTGCCCCCCCATGGCCAAAACGCTTCACTTTCTGCCCACAGATTTTTACACATAACCCAAAAAACCTCCTCCAGTTCTTTTGCAAAGAACTCCCACACCGCCGAGTAGCCCGATTTTTAAAACCCCCAAAGCCCGCACTGAATGAAATACTGCCCCCCCGCTGGGCCGCCCCTGAACCCCCGTTCCACTACTTTTTTGGGCCTGCGAAGCGGGGTTTTTCCCACCCCGTGGCCGCTTGGCTCCCGACCTTGCACGGGTGCTACCCGGGTAACTCACGGCCCCACCCAAACCCCCTTGCTGGGGTACCGCTGCTTTTACGCGCAAGCTGAACCCCCCTCTTCTCCTGACATGATGAAGCCCCTTTTTTTTCACCCCCCGGGCCCCCCAAATGCGGTCGGCTACAAAACTCACATTTGTGTTTCATCGTCACTTCTGTCCCTCACCCGGTTTTTTGGTATGCCGAGGCTGACCCCCCCCCAAACATGACCTCCCATCCAACTCCCACATCTATACTTTTTCCGGGCCCAAATGAAAAGCAAGGGGATATTGGGCCCCCTTTTTTCACTGCCAATTTGCTGCTGACTGCCCTCCTCAAATTGTTCATCCTCGCTAAAGTGGGGCTTACCCAGACCACATAGTAGATCCCCCTGGCTTTAAGGGGAAACCCGGGTGAGACAGGCGGGTTGAGGACAAAATGAGGGGCCCCTGAACCGCTCCCGGGGCCGCCAAAATAAGGGTTGTGCTGAGTTCCCCACCGACTCTTTTTCTGGGTTGTCAGAGGGCATCTGGGGGAAGTGGGTACCTAGTCCCAAACCCAATTCCCAAAAACCCTTGGGTTCAGTCACCAAAACAGCCGCTAATGACAGCGGCAGTTTTGGCCCTCACCGATTTACCCCTGGGTACGACTTTCCCCCTTTCGTCTGCGACCTGGGGCCTGCTCCGGAATTTTTTTTTCCCTGCCACTCGCAAAGGGAAGAGCCGCCACCTCTTTTGTCGACAACGTTTGTTCTAAAATGTACAGACAAATGTTTTATGAAAATAACTGTAAAATGATAAAAACACACCCTATATTTGACTCCCCAAAAGAACCCACTAAAAGCTTTGGGAAAACCCCTTTGGGTATAAATTGCGCTCCCACCAAAAGGGCAGGAAAAATTGACATGTAAGTGCCCCTTTAAAAAAATCCCGTGTATTTTAAATGAATATAAAAGCACAAACGGGCTTAATTAACCTTCGGATATGAATTATGCTACAGAATTTCTTCTGTGGCGGTGAAAAACAAAGTTTCTTTTACTGAGTACAACTGCAGAAAAACACTTAGTTAACCCCTGGATGTAAATTGCGCAAAAGAATTGAGCAGCCACAAACTACCAGCTTTGTAGCGTGTTACAATGGCGTGTTTTTTATGCTATACAACAAGAGAAAAAATTGTAATTAACCTTCGCTTGTGAATTATGCTACGGGAAAAATGTATTTTTTGGCGGTGAAAAAGACGTTTTCTTTGAGTCACCACAGCATCAAAGCAATGCTTAATTAACCCCTGGATGTAAATTGCGCCAAACAACTGAGCAACCACAAACTACCAGCTTTGTAGCATGTTACAATGGCGTATTTTTTACGCTACACAACAAGAGAAAAAATTTTAATTAACCTTCGCTTGTAAAGTATGCTACAGGAAAAATGTATTTTTTGGCGATGAAAAAGAAGGTTTCTTTGAGTCACCACAGCAGCAAAACAACACTTAATTAACCCCTGGATGTAAATTGCGCCAAACAATTAAGCAACCACAAACTACTAGATTTGTAGCGTGTTACAATGGTGTGTTTTTTACGCCACACAACAAGAGAAAAAATTGTAATTAACCTTCGCTTGTGAATTATGCTACAGGAAAAATGTATTTTTTGGCGGGGAAAAAGACGGTTTCTTTGAGTCACCACAGCAGCAAAACAATGCTTGATTAACCCTTGGATGTAAATTGCGCAAAATAATTGAGCAGCCAAAAATGAAGTGGAAATTGTATTGTAAAAACACTGTTTCTTTAAATGAATACAACAGGAACAGGCTTAGATCCCCCTTGGATATTCAATGTGCTGTGAGCAGATAGCATTAAAATGTATATACACCTGCACTGGACGCACACTGGACTTCAGATCCAATACCCCAAAAAATCAGAAATAGAACGTTAAGAGAGCAGTCTCTGAGACAAGCTGAGACACCCCCAAAAATCGCTGTATAAAAATCAGTTCTTCAGTAAGAGATATTACAAGCAGCCACGGCAGCACCTTCCCTAAACAGTACAGTGAGAGGAGTGTGAGCTGCCAGCGTCGCGCCCGGACTTATATAGTGTGGTGACGTAATAGAATCCCGCCGGTCTCTGATTGGCTTCATCTCTGCACATGTCATGCAGGCTATGCCCTTCTTCCTCCCAGAGTTCTTTGCCCCATGTAACGCCATGTGCTCGCAGCTATTTTATCAATGAAAAGCACACTTCGTTCACCCGAAGTACCCCAAAGTTCGACTTCGTTCCGAACCGAAGTTTTCCTGAAATTCTAAACGAATTCCACTTCGTTAGAATCAATTCGCCCATCTCTAGTGATTACCCCACTGAAGAGTCCTTTTATTTGATGAAATATGTCTGGGGTTTGTAATGTTTCATTCGACATTTGTATCTACTCTTGTTTTTGGTAAATATTCTGGTAGTAACATGATATTATTCAGCTTCTCGCCTTTGATTATGAGAGAATAGGGGGAGATAGGTGCTAGATTTTGCGGGGTCGTCCTCATGGGGTGGTTTCTCCTCTAAAGGCTGAGAATAGGGTTACCCTTTGTATCTGTATCACATCCTTTTTATTTATTTAATATTAGATTTGTTTGAGAAATAAAAGTTAAGTTTTAATAAGGATTTTTTGTTGGGATAGAGTTATATGTTGAGAGAATCCATTCTATAACATATTTAAAAAAAAATCTTGGGAGTAATAATAGAGAGACGTCTGTCAGACACCTCTATTACCAACACTGGAAAAATAGTGGTAAAAATACACCTAAACAACACAAAAACACTTTATTTAAATAAAAACTGCCTGACAACATCCATCGATGACCAATTTCTTAAAGAAATGTATATATCACTCACCCGACACAGTCCAGAGGGGAAACCTATAAGATACAGAAACACTAATCAGCATGTGGCTGATGACTGTCTATCATGAGTAGGGAAGCAATGTAAATTGCCCGCAGGTAGCTAACCCCCAGGTAGCTAGGTAGATTGCCCCCAGATATCTAGGTAAATTGACCTCAGGTAGCTAGGTAGTTTGCCTCAGGTAGCCAGGTAGCTTGCCCACAATTAGCCAGGTAACTTGCCCCCATTTAGCCTGTTAGCTTGTCCCCATTTAGCCAGGTATCTTGCCGCAATTTAGCCAGGTAGCTTGCACCCAAGTAGCCAGGTAGTTTGCCCCAAAGTAGCCAGGAAGTTTGCCCCCAAGTAGCCAGATAGTTTGCCCCCATTTAGCAGGTAGTTTGCCCCCAAGTAGCCAGATAGTTTGCCCCAAGTAGCCAGGTAGTTTGCCCCCATGTAGCCAGATAGTTTGCCCACAAGTAGCCAGGTAGCTTGCCTCCAAGTAGCCAGGTAGTTTACCCCCAAGTAGCCAGGTAGTTTGCCCCCAAGTAGCCAGGTAGTTTTCCCCATTTAGCAGGTAGTTTCCCCCATTTACCGGGTAGTTTGCCCCATTTACCAGGTAGTTTGCCCCCATTTAGCAGGTAGTTAGCCCCCAAGTAGCCAGATAGTTTGCCCCAAGTAGCCAGGTAGTTTGTCCCCAAGTAGCCAGATAGTTTGCCCCCATTTAGCAGGTATTTTGCCGCCATTTAGCAGGTAGCTTGCCCCCAAGTAGCCAGGTAGTTTGCCCCCAAGTAGCCAGGTAGTTTGCCCCCAAGTAGCCAGATAGTTCTCTCCCAAGTAGCCGGTAGTTTGCCCCCATGTAGCCAGATAGTTTGCCCCCAAGTAGCCAGTTAATTTGCACCCAAGTAGCCAGGTAGTTTGCCCCCAAGTAGCCAGGTAGCTTGCCCCCAAGTAGCCAGGTAGTTTGCCCCCAAGTAGCCAGGTAGTTTGCCCCCAAGTAGCCAGATAATTTGCCCCAAGTAGCCTGATAGTTTGCCCCCATTTAGCAGGTCGTTTGCCCCCATTTAGCAGGTAGATTGCCCCCAAGTAGCCAGGTAGTTTGCCCCAAGTAGCCAGATAGTTTGCCCCCAAGTAGCCAGATAGTTTGCCCCCAAGTAGCCAGGTAGTTTGCCCCCAAGTAGCCAGGTAGATTGCCTTCAAGTAGCCAGGTAGTTTGCCCCCATGTAGCCTGGTAGTTAGCCCCCCATGTAGCTGGGTAATTAGCCCCATGTAGCCAGGTAGCTGCCCCCATGTAGCCAGGTAGCTGGCCCCAAATACATAAATTAGATGAAAAAATAATAAATCCACTCACCTTTTCCCGTTCCCAAACGAGCGGCTTCATTGCCGGGCTTCTCCTACTGAAGCCCGCCACAGGTGGTGTGATATGACATCATAGCGCGCCGCCTGCGTGGTGATGTGGGACCAACTCCTCGTAGGTCTGAGGCCTATGGCCTTAGACCTACTAGGCAGAATAGCAGAGCGCCGGCGGTGCTCTACTCCGCTAAGCATCCGCACAAATATGCCTGCGAACGCTCGGGTCGGAGGGCCAGAGTGTTCCCAGGCATGATGTGCGGGCCCAGCTACCTGTGGCCACGGGCCCTGCTGTGTCGGACCATGGGCACACCAGAGGATCCTCCGATCCTCCAGTGGGCCAGTCCGACACTGTGCGCTACTGTTTCCTACTATACGACTATTTAAGGTAAGTAGCTAGCTGTATCAAAAATGGGATACGTCTATCCACTGCTGTCAATCTAGTGTCACTCTAGTATAGCTTTTCTTATTCCACCAATATAAATAAACAAGAAAATCCAATCTAAATTATTTTCTTAGATGTCTCCATATACTTGTCTAATGCATCCTAAATGGTATACAAATATTCTTGGTTACTCCAAATGGATTTACTGTCTGAAATAGAAACCAATATCTTGGGTGCTACCCTACATATCTAATATCTGCATATTATCTAGGAAAAGCTTTCCCTGAGCTCAGCTAACTGAGTATAGTTAGCGACTAACTTGAGCGACTCAATTAACTGGGTCTCTAGGAAAGTGTCTTGCTATCTGAGTATGGTTTGATTACTCGAGCACTACACTACACTTCCAATTAACTAGACATTCTCTAGAAAGGGTCTCACAATCTGAGTATAAAGTACTGGCTTACAGCAGTTTTGCCACAATCTCATTTCATACCTCCTGCATCCAGCTCTTCAGCTCTGTGTGCTCAGAAGGGGATGTGTGTGATTTGTTTGAATTGCATATCATGTGACCCAGCAGGATGACATCACCCTGCCTTTCCTCTCTCTAGTCAAAGAAAAGAGTGTTTTTGTAGGGATCTGTGAGTAGCTACAATGTATTTCAGAGTTAAAGTTTTTGCTTCACAGCACAAGGGTCCTCGGTTCAAATTCCTGCAGGGACCAAACCTGTTGATTTTTTTTTCTCTTTATCAATGCACAGACCTGATTGAGGTTTCTATTTTTTATTTATTTGCACTGTTTCACTAATTACTAAGGAGTCCAGAGGACAGGAGTAGAATGATAGCATCTGGGGTTTGGACACTCAGTAGGAGAAGAGGTGATGTCTGAGCATGTTTGACCAGGACTGATGAGCTCTCAGCCCTGGTCGTATCCCCTGGAGACGAGCTGTAAACAATGGATCACTAAAGGAGCAGCTAAAACAAGAACAGTGCAGAATTTTAAAAAATGATGAATGTTGAAAATGTTTATTATTTAATTTGCAAGCTTCCCGCGTCAATTTTACTTTGTGGCAAAATCCCTTTAAGAATTACAGTTAGCTAGGTTTTCTCTAGGAAAGTGTCTTGCTATCTAGGTTAGTTAGCTGACTTGGGCACTACACTAGTTACAGCCTGTATACAAATTTGTTAATCTCTCCACTGCTATAAATAGGTTACAGCAACCTCTGCAGAAGTTGCTGTATAGATAGTAGGCTACTAAGATTAAAATAAGGACCCTAACCTCCCTGACATGTTTCGCCACCGGAGTGGCGTCATCAGGGGACATACGTTCGGCATTCCTATCAAGTGTCAACTCATATTTAAGAACAAAAAGGAACCACCTCTTCTGATCATCCTATCAGAAATTTGACCAATCACTACTGGTATAAGGAAATATACAGTACATATCGGCCCAGGTAAGTATTCTCTAATGAGGGATATTGTAGTGCCAATCTGGCCTTCGTCTGCACTCTCATTGTTAAACATAGGCGCCAATCAAGTCAGGACTTACAATTAGGGTTAACAATCACCAACCAATAGAATCTCACATAACATGTACTTACTATGGAGCGGTTGTGTCTGCGCTCTATAGCTAATGCCTTCACTTATGCCCCTAGCACTCACAGGAACTCAGTAATTCGCAATCACCAAATGAAATTCTGCCCACTTTCCATTACTATCACTACGCCCGTGTCTAAAGAGAAATCACGCCTGAGCACTGAGTAGCTATAATCATCTTGCAGTGTCGGTGTCCCAAATACGTGCATTTGCGTTAATATACACTGCAGTACCCTCGATGTCTCGACACTTGGTGACTCAATCAGAAGTCCCATAGTGGGATACTATGCTTACTTACACTAATGGGGCAGCAACATCAGATTAGCAGGCAGATACAACCTATAAAGGGTAAATGATCCCAATTTTACCTATAGACATGCCAATTGCATGTATATTTTATGCCATTTGGCTCCCATGACAGGGGGATAATCAATCCTCAATTTGCTTTAAAAAGTAAACTAAACAATGACCAAACCACAAATACATCCCCATTCACTTATCTTACCAATAATCAGACAATCCAAGACCATTAAGGCCTTTTTATGTTCCTTATCCATTAATTACTGCACTCCCAAACAATCACTTCACAAGATGGCTAAGATCCAAAAATGAACAATGTACACTCCATTTTCATTAGCTATGAAACTTTGAAAAGCTCATTATTTATTTATTTTTTTATGGGGTTGATGGGTTTATATAAATGCAGAATATGAAAATTCATTTAGGCCTTGTGGTCCTAAAGTCCCGAAAAATAAATTGGGAAAATTTGGTGCACAAATTGTGCCCATAGCGGTTCCCTTAATTTGATGATTAATAATACCGTCAAACAGAAAAATATTGTGTGTTAATACAAATTTAAGTACTTCCATAATAAATTATGTCTGGTGAATTGAAGACATACGACATGTATGATTTGTAGTGTAGAATGTGTTTGAATCTATGAACCTGTTCTACTGTGGTTCATAGATTTAGAGCTTTCTAGCTACAAAGCGACAATTTAGGCTTAGGTAAACCACTTTGAAATTGTTCTACCTTTTCCAGCAGTAATACGCCTGGTTTTGCCGTACTAAAGTCATAAATGTGTAGAATACTACGGTTGAAGTGTGACATGTCTCCAGAACGCCCCGCTGATCTCAGGCACATTACAAAGTTGTGCAGGCGCTTTATAATGCACCTAATTTTGGAGTGCATACATACATCGAGCACACAGGGCTGTGCCAGTTTTTGGGCTGAAAGGACGCCAGACTACTGGCGCAGTCATGTACATAATTGTCGCTTTTAGTACTCAAAAAATGATTCACAGCTTTTAGTACCAAATTATATTGTAAGGGTTCGGTGGATTCGCTGGACCACCGCAAGTGATGATAGTTAAGCCACGCCAGGGAACAGAATCTAAGTAGCCCCCGGTTTTCACCAGAGCCCGCCGCAAAGTGGGATGGACTTGCTGCGGCGTGAGGCTACCAGGGCGCTACCCGGGACGTGCCTTGCTTGCCGGGGCGGCCGGGGTCCTGCGTGGTACAGAATCGTAATCCAAGGCGTAGTCGGGGAAAGGCAGAAGCTCAGTTCAGGCGGCAGAGGTTCGTGGTCAGAGACGGGCAGACGGTCAGGGCAGGAGGCAAACAGGCAAGGTCAGGAAACGTAAGCAGGCGGACTGGAACACTGGTAATCAATACGGACACTAGAGACAGTCTAAGCTCACTAACGCACACCAACGATCTGGCAGCGAGTGCAGGGGGTGTCACCCTTATATAGGACCAGTGGCTGGCAATAAGCCAATTACCGGGACACTGGCCCTTTAAATCTAGACCAGGTTGGTCGCGGGTGCCCGCGATGCCCGCGCCGGACTCCCAGCAGGCAGGGGAACGGCCGAAGGGGCAGCGGCGCCCGCGGCCGCCATGACATATATCCAATGTTGCTGTTTAAAGATTAGACATGCTGGCTGGCCAGTAAGGTATTTCCACCTATTGTTAGCTCACTTATTTTCATGACTTTATCTTTCGTATCCTTGATATACCAGGGCAGGCCAGTGACAATGGGCACCAAGATACAATCCACATAAGTGCTTGGACCCTGGGTTAAATTACTCCTACCTGATACTATTGTTCTACCTGCAACTGGTACTACATTTTTATGCACTTTGGGTAGCTCATAAAACGTAGCTGTGGTAGGTGTTTTATTAAACATAAATTCCCTTTACTCTTCCGTAATCAGATGTTCTTCCATTTAGGGCCCAACTTGTAGCTGGGTACCTTGAAACGGATGTATTTGGCCGATAGACAAACCCTATCACCTGGCTTAAATACAGGGGGAGGTCTCCGGTACCTATCAGCCTGAACTTTAGTACGAGTGGAAGCCCGAAGAAGGGCCTGACGCGTGACCTGCCTGAGTGACTTGATGTCTCTTACTGGGGCATCCCCGGCTGCAACGTGACCCGAAACGGCTAGGGGGGAGAGGCGGGCGGGGATGTAACCCAAACACAATAAAAAAGGGAGCGGTTCCAGCAGACTCTGAGTCCAGGGAATTATATGAGAATTCCGCCCAGGGGAGAAGGTCAGACCAGTTATCCTGACGGGCAGACACAAAATGTCGTAGATAAGTGCCTAAGACTTGGTTGATCCTCTCCACCTGCCCGTTGGTCTAAGGGTGGTACGCAGATGAAAAGTCAAGCTGAACCCGGAACTGGGCACAGAGAGCCCACAGAATTTAATAACAAACTGGACTCCCCTATCAGAGATGATGTGAAAAGGGAGCCCGTGTAGCCGAAAGATGTGGTGGAAGAAAAGCTGGGCTAGCTGGGGTGCCGAGGGTAACCCAGGCAGGGGCACAAAATGAGCCATTTTAGAAAATCTGTCAACCACCACCCAAATGACCGTGTTTCCGGATGAGGCTGGTAGGTCAGTGACAAAATCCATAGCAATATGGGACCACGGTTTCTCTGGCACCGGGAGAGGCTGAAGCAGACCCGCGGGTCTGAGACGAGGAACTTTGTTCCGAGCACAGGAGGTACAGGCTAAGACAAAGTCTCTAACGTCCTGCGAGAGAGTGGGCCACCAATAGTATCTTGAGATGAGTTGTACGGATTTGCGAATCCCAGGATGACCAGCTGTTCGAGAAGAATGTCCCCATTTAAGGATTCGAGGCCGCAAAGCGGGATGGGCATAGGTCTTCTCAGGAGGTAACTGTTGAAGGTCTACATGAGCTGCCGAAAGAAGCCGTTCCAGATGAATTTTGTGCTGCAGGTGTGGCTCCAAGCCCACCGTGTCGGAGGATCTAGAGAGAGCGTCCGCCCTGTCGTTTTTTTCAGCCGGTCGGAAGTGTAGTAAGAAATCAAAACGGGCGAAGAAAAGCGACCATCTGGCTTGAAGTGGATTCAGTCGCTGAGCAGATTGTAGATATAGAAGATTCTTATGATCAGTGTAGATCTCTATGGGATGGTGAGCCCCCTCCAGCAAGTGACGCCATTCTTCTAAGCCAACTTTATAGCAAGAAGTTCCTGATCCCCGATAGTGTAATTGCGTTCGGCAGGAGTGAAGGTCTTGGAGAAGAATCCACACGTCCGCAATTTCCCCGAGGAGGACTTCTGAAGAAGAACAGTGCCGGCCCCAACTGAGGAGGCGTCGACCTCTAAGACAAACGGGCACTGAGGGTCCGGACAAGAGAGAACAGGAGCGGAAGCAAAAGCAGCTTTCAGACGTTTGAATGCCTCTTGGGCCTCGGGAGGCCATGATTTGGGGTCGGCACCCTTCTTGGTGAGGGCCACCATAGGAGCCACCAGAGAGGAGAACTGTGGGATAAATTTCCTGTAATAATTGGCAAAGCCTAAAAAGTGGTGGGTGGCCCGAAGGCCCACCGGACGGGGCCACTGCAGGACAGCAGAGAGCTTGGCGGGGTCCATCTGTAGACCTTGGTCCGACACGATGTACCCTAAGAAGGGCAGGGAGGTGTGCTCGAACAGGCACTTCTCCAACTTGGCATAAAGTTGGTGGTTTCGGAGACGTCTGAGCACCTGGCGGACGTGGTGACGGTGAGTCTGTAGGTCTGCAGAATAGATGAGAATATTGTCTAGATAAACTATAACGCAGACGTATAGAAGATCCCGGAAGATCTCATTAACGAAGTTTTGGAAGACAGCAGGAGCGTTGCAGAGACCAAATGGCATGATGAGATATTCGAAGTGGCCATCACGGGTGTTAAAGGCTGTTTTCCACTCGTCACCTTTCCGGATGCGAATCAGATTGTAAGTACCGCGAAGGTCCAGTTTAGAAAAATTTTTTGCGCCACGTAGGCGGTCAAACAGCTCCGAGATCAAAAGTAGGGGGTATCGATTCTTTATGGTTATTTTGTTCAGGCCACGATAATCGATACAGGGCCGGAGGGTTCCATCTTTCTTTTCGACAAAGAAGAATCCAGCTCTCGCAGGCGAGGACGACTTGCGTATAAAGCCTTTGCGGAGATTCTCTTGGATGTAGTCGGACATCGCCTTTGTCTCCGGGACGGAAAGAGGATAAACTCTGCCTCGGGGAGGAGTAGTACCGGGTTGCAGGTCAATAGGGCAATCGAAGGGCCGGTGCGGAGGCAGAGTTTCAGCCTGTCTTTCAGAAAAAACATCGGAAAAGTCCTGGTAAGGAGCAGGCAGACCTGGCAGAGACTTCGTAGGGTCGGTAGAGGTAGGCCGACGGGCTGGGCAGAGCGCCCGAAGGCATAGTGAGTGGTATGCCAGGCCCCAGCGAAGAATCTCGCCTGTGTTCCAGTTTAGGGTCGGAGCATGCTCTTGTAACCAGGGGAGGCCCAGAAGGATCTCAGAAGAGGAACGAGGCAGTACGAGTAGTTTCACTGTTTCCTGATGTAGCGCCCTGATCCGCAGGGTGAGGGGCGCAGTGCAGAACCGAATGGCATCCTTGAGGCATTTGCCACTGACTGAGGAGACAAACATGGGTTTCTGCAGGGGGGTCACTGGAAGCCGGTACTGAGACACCAGCGTGTGGCTGATAAAGTTACCAGCGGATCCCGAGTCCAGGAAGGCGGTGGCCTGAAAGGTGCTGTCCGGCGAAATTCCACATAGAACCGGAATGGTCAGACGGGGAGAGGCCGCTCTGACACCTAAGGATGCCTCTCCTGCGAGCCCTAGGTGCGGGAGTTTCCCGGGCGTATCGGACAGTCCCCAATGAAGTGGCCGGAACCGCCACAGTAGAAGCATAACTGCCTCAGACGTCGCTGTGAGCGTTCTTCCTGGGTCAAATGAGCCCTTTCCACCTGCATGGGTTCGTATTCCACCTGCATGGGAGCTAAGCGAGGTAGCCGGCGTGGTCGAGTAGGCTCGCGTTGGAGGCGGAGCTCTTGTTGTCTTTCAGCAAAGCGGATATCGATCCGAGTGGCCAACCGAATCATTTCGTCCAGCGAGGAAGGCAGGTCCCGACCCACAAGCTCATCTTCAATGTGTCCCGAGACACCTTGCCAGAACGTTGCCACCAAAGCCTCGTTGTTCCAGTCCAAGTCCGAAGCTAAGATGCGGAACTGCACAGAGTACTGTCCCACAGTGGAGTCGCCCTGACGGAGACGGAGCAGAGCTGCGGCAGCAGAGGAGGTGCGACCAGGCTCATCAAAGACAGTTCGGAATCCCTGGAGGAAGGTTTGCAGATTAGCCGTCAGCGGATCTCCATGGTCCCACAACGGAGTGGCCCAGGCCAGAGCTTCGCCCGATAGGAGGCTAATAATGAAGGCCACTCTAGCCCGCTCAGTAGGAAACTAATGTCCAAGCATCTCGATGTGGATGGAGCATTGACTGATGAAGCCTCTGCACTTCTTGGGGTCTCCATCATAGCGAGAGGGAAGTGGCAGATGCAGAGAAGGTCCAAGTGTAGGAGCAGGAAGAGCCGAGGCTGCAGGAGCAACAGGTGCAGGCGGGACGGCAACCGCGGCAGGCGGAGGTAGGCGAGCCGCAAGGTTCTGCATCATGGCCGCGAGCGGGTCGATACGCTGACTCTGCTGGGCGACGGCCGTCGCAACGTCCCGGAGTTCAGGCAGAGGTACCCTGGCGGAATCCATGGCCAGATCGTACTGTGAGGGTTCGGTGGATTCACTGGACCACCGCAAGCGATGATAGTTAAGCCACGCCAGGGAACAGAATCTAAGTAGCCCCCGGTTTTCACCAGAGCCCGCCGCAAAGTGGGATGGACTTGCTGCGGCGTGAGGCTACCAGGTCGTTACCCCTGACATGACTTGCTTGCGGTGGCGGCCGTGTTACTGCGTGGTACAGAATCGTAATCCAAGGCTTAGTCGGGGACAGGCAGAAGGTCAGGGCAGGCGGCAGAGGTTCGTGGTCAGCAGGGGCGTTGCTAGGGTCCCAAAACACCCGGGGCTCGGGCCCTTAAGTTTTTCTGAGTAGGGCCAGGTGCACACGGAATTTTTTGCGTCTCATTGTGAACTGCGGATGTATTTTTACAGAGAAAAACCTTTGTATGTAGACGCTCAGGAGAACTATAAGTGATTACACTGCAGTTATATTTAGTGACTCACAGGAGACGTCTCTAAAGAGTTGTTCTCTTTCTCTTCTTCTTCTCCATCTGTCCCAGACGCCATGATGTCTTCTACCGTCCAGAACTCTTCACTGAAAAATTTACAAAACAACCATCTTAGACTCCACATTTTATCAGCGTTTCTCTACAATTTCCTATCTCTATACAAAATCCCCATCTATAGTGCTTGTAGGTAAATATTTGCCCCCTATAGCCAGGTAGTAGCCCACTGTAGCCAGGTTGTAGCCCCCTCTAGCCAGGTTATTAGCCCATCTAGCCCGGTAACTGCCCCCTTTAGCCAGTAATTTGCTCCTTGTAGTCAGGTGATTAGCCTCTGTAGCCACGTTATGAACCCCCATAGCCACATAATATGCCCCCTGGAGCCAGTGACATACCCCCTGTGCCATATAGGCCCCCTGTAGCCAGTGACATACCCCCTTAGCCATATAGGCCCTCTGTAGCCAGTGACATGCCCCCTTAGCCATATATGCCCCCTGTAGCCAGTGACATGCCCCCGTAGCCAGATATGCCCCCTGTAGCCAGTGGACATGCCCCCTTAGACATATAGGCCCCTGTAGCCAGTGACATGCCCCCTTAGCCATATAGGCCACCTGTAGCCAGTGACATGCTCTCCTGTAGCCACACATGCACCCCCCTGTAGCCATATGCCCCCTGTAGCCAGACATGCACCCCCCTGTAGCCATATGCCCCCTGGTTCCCATCATGCACTCCACTGTAGCCATATTCCCCCCTTGTAGCCACACATGCCCCCCCTGTAGCCCCACATGCACCCCCTGTAGCCCCACATGCACCCCCCTGTAGCCATATGCCCCCCTTGTAGCCACACATGCCCCCCCTGTAGCCATATGCCCCCCCTTGTAGCCACACATGCCCCTCCTTGTAGCCATATGCCCTCTGTAGCCCCACATGCCCCCCGTAGCCATATGCCCCCTGTAGCCCCACATGCCCCCCCCCCCGTAGCCATATGCCCCCTGTAGCCACACATGCCCCCCCTTGTAGCCACACATGCCCTCCCTTGTAGCCACACATGCCCCCCCCTGTAGCCATATGCCCCCTGTAGCCCCACCCCCCATAGCCAATGCCCCCAGTAGCCCACATGTCCCCCCCCTGTAGGCATATGCCCCCCTGTAGCCCACATGCCCCCCCCCCGTAGCCATATGCCCCCCTTGTAGCCATATGCCCCCCCTTGTAGCCACACATGCCCTCCCCTGTAGCCATATGCCCCCTGTAGCCACACATGCCTCCCCTGTAGCCCCACATGCCCCCCTGTAGCCATATGCCATATGCCCCCCTTGTAGCCACACATGCCTCCCCTGTAGCCATATGCCCCCCCTTGTAGCCACACATGCCCTCCCCTGTAGCCACACATGCCCCCCCGTAGCCATATGCCCCCTGTAGCCATATGCCCCCTGTAGCCCCACATGCCCCCCCGTAGCCATATGCCCCCTGTAGCCACACATGCCCTCCCCTGTAGCCCCACATGTCCCCCCCCCCCGTAGGCATATGCCCCCTGTAGCCCCACATGCCCCCCCGTAGCCATATGCCCCCTGTAGCCATATGCCCCCCTTGTAGCCACACATGCCTCCCCTGTAGCCCCACATGCCCCCCCGTAGCCATATGCCCCCTGTAGCCATATGGCCCCCCTTGTAGCCACACATGCCTCCCCTGTAGCCATATGCCCCCCCTTGTAGCCACACATGCCTCCCCTGTAGCCCCACATGCCCCCCCGTAGCCATATGCCCCCTGTAGCCATATGCCCCCTGTAGCCACACATGCTCTCCCCTGTAGCCATATGCCCCCCTTGTAGCCACACATGCCTCCCCTGTAGCCACACATGCCCTCCCCTGTAGCCATATGCCCCCCCTTGTAGCCACACATGCCCCCTGTAGCCCCACATTCCCCCAGTAGCCCCACATGCCCCCGGTAGCGAATAAAATTTAAAAAAAAATACGTACCTAATGAGCCCGGCCCGCGCGTCCTGGTCCTGCAGCTTGAGAGCGGTGTAAGCAGCGTGATGATATCACGCTGCTTATGCCGTCTCGCGGGGCACGGGACCTCCTCGGCCGGCAGAGCTGCCGGCTCAGAGGATCCCAGCGTCGCAGGGGGGTGATGACAGCGGCGCGTCACGCCCCCTGTGACGCCCACGTGTATGTACGGCGCTCAGCAAGCGCTGATACATACTGGGGAGCAGACAGGACGGGAATGATCCGTCCTGCCTCCTCCCCGACTCTGACTGTGCGGCCGCTGGGAAACGGCCGCACAGTCGAGAGATCGGCGGGCGCCGCCCGCACTGAGGTGCGCTCCAGGCCCACGGCAGTGGCTTGGAGTCGCCGAGACTCGGGCACAGGCAGATTCATTCGGGGCTCGTGCCCCGAATGAATCTGCCTAGCGACGCCCCTGGTGGTCAGAGACGGGCAGACGGTCGGGGCAGGCAACAAACAGGCAAGGTCAGGAAACGTAAGCAGGCGGGGCTGGTAAAACCCGGTAAACAATACGGACACTAGAGACGTCTAAAACTCACTAAAAGCACACCAACGGTCTTTTGGGTTGGTTGGTGTCAAAGGGGGGGTAACCCTTTTTATAGGGGGACCCCGGTTTTCTGGGCAATTAAAGAAAATTAAACCCGGGGCCCCCTGGCCCCTTTTTGAAATCTCAGCCGTTGCGGGGTTTTCGCTCCCCCTAAAGGGGGAAGGTTGGGGGATTTTTCGACCGTCCCGGAAAGGAAAAAGGGGCGGGTTTGGGTTTAAAAGTGAAGGGGGCGGGGCCCGGGGGGCCCGGAAAAAGAGCCGGGGTGGGGACGGGGTTGGTCGCGGGGGGCCCGCGATGGCCCCCGCCGGACCCCAGCAGGCAGGGGAACGGCCGAAGGGGCAGCGGGGCCCCGCGGCGCCATGCATATATCCTTGTTGCTGTTTAAAGATTTTGACATGCTGGCTGGCCCGTTAAAGGGATTTCCACCTATTTTTTTAGGGTCAATTATTTTTAAAGACTTTATCTTTTCGTTATCCTTTTGTATACCAGGGGAAAGGGCCCCCCCGAAATTTTGGGGACCCCCAAGGAAAATTTCAATAAAAATTTAAATGCTTGGAAACCCGGGTTAAAATTTCTCCTACCTGGGTTTTTTTGGTTTTACCTGAATTTGGGCTTTTTTATGCACTTTGGGTGGCTCATTAAACGTAGCTGTGGTAGGTGTTTTATTAAAATTAAAATTCCCTTTAATTTCCGTAATCAGATGTTCTTCCACCCCCTTATATAAATTCGTTGGGGGTTTCTGACAAAAAATCCATAAGTTTCTCTATCCTTCAATATCTTTTTTGCCATCAATACATAGTCAGATCTGTGGCGAAACATGTTTGGGGGGGGTTGGTTTTCCCCTTATTTTAATCTTTTTGCCCACTATCTCTAAGAAACCCGGGTGCAGAGGTTGCTGAAACCCCATTTATAGCTAATGATTTAAAGGTTGTTTTTAAAGGGTGTAAAAATTTGGGTAGTGGGCCCCAAATAAAACTAATATTCCCGAGAAAAGCAAGAACGTGGGCTAAGGGGAAAACCTAGGGGTAAAAATTGGGGCTTGAGCCCAATTTCTTTATACTCAGATTTTGAGACCCCTTTTAGAGAATGCTAGTTTTTTGGAAGGCCGGCCCCGAAAAACTTTACCATACCATAGCAAACTTTCTCAAGGATAGCAAGACCCCTTTCCTTAGAGACCCAAACTAACAGAAAATTTTGTGAAAAATATACTAAGTTAGCTGAAATCAGGGGGGAAAACTTTTTTCCCAGATTAATATGCAGATAAATTTGGGTAAGTAGGGTAGGCCCCCCAAAATTTTTGGTTTTTTATTTTAGACAGTTTTAATTCCCTTTGGATTTAACCCCAAAAAATTTTGTTTTACCCATTTGAAACGCATTAGAAAATTTTTATTGGGCTTAAAAAAATTTAAATTTTGATTTGGGTTTTCTTTTTTTTATTTATATTGGTGGAAAAAGAAAAGCTAACTAAAAGTGGGCACCCAGATTTTACAGCAGTGGATAAAAGTATCCCTTTTTTTATACAGCTTTTTTACTTAAACCTTTTAAAAAGTCGTTATAGACTTTGATCAAAGGAAAAAGTAGTGCAAGGATTGAATTTTTTAAAAAAGTTTTTGTATAGGGGGTTTTTTTTTTTTTTAATAAAGGTTAAGAGTTTGTTAATTTGGTATGGATGGAGTTAAGTTTGCCTATGGAAAAAAGTTTTATTTTGATAGGGGGAAAAGAAACTCCTTCACAGTCCCCTTAATTTTTGGCAAATTGCAATTAACAAAGAAAAAGACACAATGGGCAACGCTTCCCCAGCTGTGATCTCTGCTTTGCGGGTGTTTAAAGTATAGTTTTTGGCAGCATTGAACACTGGTTACTAAACACTTGGAGTGTTTAGTGTCAATAGCTCCCCTCCCCTATTTTCTCTCCTTCCTCTCTCCCATATTATTTCCTGTGGTTGGAGTAATATTATTCAAATTCATAAAGATTCATTATGATTCTTATGATTAAAAAGTATGTTTAAAAGAAAAGGGGAAAAAACGCCAAGGCGCACACCTAGTGCAATATTGTATGTACTAGATGTAAATATTACTAAGGGAAAAGGAGTGCTTTCACCCGAGGTTTGTACAGTTTTGCGGTAGACACCTTGCAGTTTTAATCGAAAAAAATTCGGGGCTAATACTCGGAGTGATGTTTTCCCCTCAATGTGATATTCACACCCGGGGTCTCCCAAAAAAGTTGGAATGTCATTTATCCCCATTTTGATGGGAGAATTATTTTTTAGTTAACATTAATATTCCCTTTTTTTTCCCTCCTTCCGGTTCACCCCCTTCATGTGACTTCTCCCGCCAGCATCGCCCCCTGAAGTTTTGGGACACAAATTCTTAAAAACCCCAAAACTTTTCAGCAACTCCTTACTTATGGGAAAAAGTCCTCTCATTTGGGGTAGCTTTTAAAGGTCCCCTCAGATAGGAAAGCTATACGGGCCCCCCCTTTATTGATGGGTAAAAGATAAAAGCCCCCTTCATTCACCCCCAAAAAAAATTTTTTTAAAATACTAAAAAATATTATATATATTTTAAAAATATATTTATATTAAATATAAATATATAAAAATATAAAAAATAAAAAATTTTTGTTATTAGTTATATGTCCCCCTAAGGAAACCCAGGTTTATAGATTCAGTTTCCCACAGGCAGGCAGGTATGTAGAAAAGGCCCCGACAGGAAGTATACTGATATAGACCCCCAAACGGGCCCAGACCAGGTTTATAGATTGGGGCCCCCGGGGGGGTTATATAATATAGATCCCCACAGACAGCCGGGTTTATATAGATATGGTTCCTAGGCAGGGAATAAGAATAGGGTTTTCCACAGGCAGTATTAGATCCCCAAAGGCATATTAGGTCCCCAAAGGCCAAAATTTATAGATCCCCCGGGCCCGAATTTAGGTCCCCCCCCAGGCATACATAGGCCCCCAAAAGGGCATTTATATAGGTCCCCCCCGGCAGTTTTTATTTCCCCTTTAGGGCAGTAAAAATAAGCCCCCCGGGCAGTAGGGAAAAAACATCTAAACGGGGTTCCGATTTTTTTCTTGAGCCGGACCGGGAACAGAAAAAAACAGTTTGAAAGGGTAAATTTTTATGGGAAAAATTTGGGTAATTTTTAAAACGTATAAATAAAATGCATAAGTTTTTTAAAGTTGGGGGTGCCCTTCACCGTTTAAAAACCCACGTTTTTGCTTTTTTGGGTGGATGCTGAATGTCTTCATGTTTACATGCTATTAAAACCCGTGAAAGTTCCCTTTTTTTTATGCATCCCAATATAATACTCAACAACACTTAAAGTCAGTAGGCAAGCCGAAACATGTTTTCATTGTGATCTTTTGTAAGCAATCTTGAAAAGGTGTTTTAAAGGGGCAAATTTTAAGAAATTTAAAATAGATGTCTCTGTTGTGCTGAGGTTAGAAATGGACTGTAATGCTACACTAACCTTCGTACAGGAAATTTTTTTGAAATCCAGCAGCACCTCAACTGTCATCTCCTATGTCAACCTATAACCAATGTCCCGTTAAATTTAAAAAACAAATTTGGGGAAACTACCAAAAAACTCCACCCAAAAAAAGTTTTCATCACAGATATAACATCAAACATGGATTATTATAACAATTTTCCCTTTTGGGGCATTAAGAGACATTTCGGAAGACCCAATTTATCCGTCCGTTTTTCCCAAATTTATTTCTACGCTTTATTATCTAAAGGTTTAATGGGTTCAAAGAAGGGGGAAATTTTTTTAAATTTCCCCCAAGCTGGGAACTTTTTGCCCCCCAAAGGGTTAAAAGGGTCAAACAAAAAATGGGGTTTTTAAAAAAAGTTAATCTTTTTTTTTTGTTTATTTTCCTATCATATGTATTAAAATTTTTTTTCCATTTTTTTATTTATTTTTTGCATCTAGATTACCCATCCTCCCTACATTCCCCTCCCTTTTCCTACCCTACGACTATTGCCAAGTGTATGTATTAATTTCCCATTACACTCAATTTTAAAATTTTTAAAAAAATTCCCCCTAAATTTTAGTATCATTTTTACTTTTTTTTCACTATTCCCCGTAGGTCTTTTTAATTTTTTTTACACTGCCTTTTTGGGCAAAATGCAGGTGATGGATACATTGTTATGACCATAAAGGTGATTTTCATTTTCTTTTACATCCAGATAAATCATGTTTCACATAAATGTATCAGTTTTAGCTATATTCTGTTACAGTTTTGTATTCATTGTCACCAAGGTTTTTTTTCCTTTTTTTTTTTTTCCTAGGGGGCAAGTATGAAAGGGTTTTTTTTAAACCCCCTTTTTTGGGGTACAATGCACTTAACTGACCAGTTACGATGTCTAATTCCCTAACGTGTGTGTTAGGCGCATTGGGTTTATTAAAAACAAACACTTTCCCAAAAGGCCCCAAAAATTAAAGGGGTTTTTTTGGGGCTTTTTTGGGCGTTTTGCACCACATTGTAAGTTTGGAAAACAAAGATGAATTTGGGTTCGCCAAAACAAAGGGGCCCTTAAAAGATCCCACAGGCAGGGCCCATCTCAAAGTGGTCTGCCCCGATTTAGGAAAATCCCAATTTAAGCTTTAAATTTTCTGTAAAGGGGGAAACAAAGTCCCAAAATTTTTTTAATTTACACCAATTACCTTTAAAAAAAAAAATTAAATTTTAATTAAAAAACTGTATAAAATTTAAATTTTTTAATTTAAAAGAAAAGGGGTCCTATTAAAAAATTATATAAAAATTTTAAAAATTCCCCAAAAAATGAAATAACTCCTAAAAAATGTATTTAAAAATTTATGAACTTAAAATTTTTACATTTAAAAAACCCCCCTGTTTTTTTTTCTTCGGGTTTTTAAAATTTTAAATTTTTGACCCACAATTTAAAATTTAAATGTATTTTTGGGTGCTCCCCAAACCCTTTTTCCCCCATACCCCCAAAAGCCCAGGGACCCGCACCGGTATTGCTGGGCCCTGGGTTCCTCCAAGGGAAGAACAGTACCCTTTGTTTCTATTCATTTACAGTATTTAATGATTTTTCTCATTTCCCGCCTTTTCTATAGCCTTTAATTTCATTTTAGGCGCTTATATGCCCTAAATTCCGTAATGCACCAAACAACCCCGGCGAGGGACGTCGAAACCTTTTACACACCCTTTAAAGAACCACAAAAACCACTTTTTTTTTCAGGGCTTTTTCACTGAAAATTTAGAATCGACTATTTTTAAATTACCGGGCCTTTCTTCATACATGTCGCCCATAGTGTTTATTAATATTTTTCAAAAATATCTAACTATATATTAAACAAATTCAGCACTAAAATCCTTTTACAAAGAAAAATATGTACAATCTGGTAGATACAAGGAACAAAGGATTGAATACAATAGAGAAGTATAAGACACCTAGCGAGAAAACAAAGTGTAAATTATCTCCATTATTGTGTTAAGTAATACATTGCTGAATTCTCAAAAAAATTGAATATAAAAATAGAATAAGGTATAAGAGTAAGATCAAAACAAAGTGACTACAACAATATAGAATATATAATTAGTGATGAGTGAACAGCAAAATGTTCGAGTCGAACTTCAAACAGTAGTGGTGTTCGGTTCATTTCGAACTCGAACCCCATTAAAGTCAATGTTTTTATACCTATACAGGTAAGGAGAAGCTGTAATTACCATCCATAACAGTAAACTGGATACATGGAACAACTTAGTGAAGAAAATTTGGCTTTAAGAGTGACAGAAAAAAAATTGAGAGTCTAAAATACTTCATTCCTTTCAATGGCTAACTGAAAAGATGAGGACAGCTTGCAAGCAGGGGCGTCAGTATAGGAGGTGCAGCGGTAGCAGCTGCTATGGGGCCCTGAATCATGAGGGGGACCAAAAACCCCTTTGACACATAGGAGATTGGCAACGCTGTTCAGTAATGAGACGCACAGAGAACTGAGCAAGCGATGACAGGCCTGACGGTCCTGCGACTGACAATGTGCTCACTTTTATGTTGTCCGGAACACTGGAATGAGTGCCTTGTCTCGTACCTCTATCTCCACTTCCTACGCCCCTCTTTGCTCGCTTACCACATCTAGTTCTCACCATGTTCAAAAGCTAGATATTATAGCTCTGCTCGTGGCACAAGATATATGTAATAAAAAAGAGAGAAATGGATCACAATAACACACTGATATACTTCAGCGTTATGTGGACTTAAAATCTGACAAAAGTACACTTTTTGGTGTTGAGTAAGATTTAGCAACAGAGAGAACTCTATTTCCAGGATATATATGTATGACACCAACACATGGTATATTTGAAAGGTATTTCACCCCCAAAAGTGCCAAAAATGAACTTTTCGCCACTCAGAATAATTTTCACCAACCAACCACTACCGTATTTAAAATATATTTCTTTGTATACAAGATTTGAAGATGGTGTGTTATAAAATTATTTCACACCCAGTACTGCAAAAACTGAACTTTTGGGCACTGAGTATGATTTAGCAAATCCAAGCACTCTGTATAATATATATCAATGTATATGAGAGTTAGGTGTCATGTCAGCCTGAAAATGTCACCAAATAACAGCTTCTGGATGTGGGAAAGATGCAGCCAGCAATACCAAAGTCCCTAACTATTGATGTCTATGGAGAGGAAAATGCTATCTAAGTCTTGATTCTCTAAGCTTGCTGCGCACCCCCTTAAATAACTACCTAACTAATCTAAATAGCAGCTTTTCCTTTCTAAAATTGCTAATAAGCAAATCTTGTGCCTGCATGCAAGTAAGCAGACAGAGAGCAGTCTGTACAGTACAGAGAGTGAGCTGAAAATGGCATTCAAAACGCAATACAGTGAAATATATATATAATGTGCTCGTGGGATTTTAGCAGTCAATGAGAGCCCTACACCTCAGCGATGACTTTTTTGACACTTCTCTGTGCTCTGCACTGATTGGATGACCACCAAAAGTTCAGAAAGGCACTGAAAACTATTAAAATGGCACGTCGAACGCTATGTCGAACACAAACATTTACTCAAGCGAACAGTAAAATGTTTGGTTTGAGTTTGAGAAATCGAGATGTTCAACTCGAACTTAACTTTTCTCGAAAAGTTCGATCAACACTATATATGAGCAGATAGATACATTTCAATAGTTTGGGGACAACATCTGTCGAGAGATACTGCAGAATACAGGTAATTTAGCTATTACTATTCCAATAACATTCCTATTTATGCCATTTTTTTTAAATTTATGTGAAATATTTAGATGACCTGCCACTTGCTCTTCCATTAAAAAGTTATACTGGATTGCATTTCGAATTTCTGGGAGGGGAAGAATAAGAAAACTTTTCCAGCACCTGGCAAGACATGATTTAACTAAAATGATTAGGGGGGGGCCGGGACGGAATAAAAATAGCCCTGGCAAAAACCCCCCCACCAGCCCACAACAATATCCGCTTAAAAATTTCCCCTTGTTCTCGACCTCACCACTTTCAAAAAATAAACTCCATAAAGGGCCTTCACACAGGGGTTTTTTGATGTGTTTTGGTGCTTTTTTTGTGAAAAAGGCAGAGCATTTAAGCTGTACATTTCTACAAAAAAAATGCCCCAAAAAACCCCCCGTTAAAAACACCCTACCAAACAAAAAAAACCGGGTGCAGAAAACCCCTCATTACAGAGTCGGGGCATTGTTTAAAACCCGGGACAAGCCCAACTGACACTATACAAAAACCAACAAACCCTACAACCCCGCAATCACTCCATATCAGGTCATTTAATACAAACTGATTAAACACAGAAGTAAAATGACATCTGAAGCGGGGACTCCAAACATCATCCTGAGGGAGTTGTTTTCTTCTCCTTTTCGCTCCTTCGGCCCCAAACCTCCATGATGTCATCCCTGATGAGTCTTTCCCTTCCATTTTTTCTCGCCCGGGAAAAGCATGCAGGCCTCTTTAGTGGTCACACTCGCCTGTAATTTCCCACAAATACATTTTTAAACTCCTTCTTTTCACACTTTCCTATAAATTTCCCCCAAACATAGTTAGACCCAAAAATTAAAAAAAAAAAAAAAAAGTCAGATAAGTGGCATGTAAAAAATAGACCCCCATTAGGTAGTAAAAAGGGCCCTTTCCCCCAAGAATTTGGGAGGGAGACAGGGCCACGTAATTAGCCCCCATAACTACCAGGAGCTAGGGGGCCCCCGTAAATAGCCAGGGGGCTAGGGCTGCCCCAGTAATAGCCCGGGGAGCGGGGCCCCCAGTAACTGCAGGTACTAGGGCTGCCCCATAACTAGCCAGTACTAGGGGTGCCCCCAGTCTACCCGTAGCTAGGGCGCCCCCGTAACTAGCCCGGTAGCTAGGGCGCCCCCCGTAATAGAATAGCTAGGGTTGCCCCCCTAATCAGCCATGTAGCTAGGGGCCCCCCCGTAATCAGCCGGGAGCTAGGGGTGCCCCAGTAACACCAGGTAGCTAGGGCTGCCCCCATAACTACCAGGGGGGCTAGTATGTAGCCAGCATGCTATATGTAGCCAGGCAGGGCCAGATTAGACAGGGCAGGCATATAGGGAACAGGGAGGGATATAGGCAGACAGGGCAGGTTTTAGCCAGACAGGGCAGGGGGGTTTCAGGGATACAGGGCTGGGTTTTAGCTAGACAGGGGAGGGATAAGCTATCAGGCAGATAAGCAGACAGGGCAGGTAACGGTAGACAGGGTGGGATATAGCTAGGGAGGGCGTATCAGGTAGACAGGCTGGGATATAGCTGGCAGGGCGGTATACAGTAGACGGCTGGGATATCTAGGGAGGGCAGGGATACAGATAGACAGGGGTGGATATAGCTAGGGGAGGGCAGGATACAGGTAACAGGTGGTGTATAGCTACAGGGCAGGGTTTCAGGGAACAGGGCTGGTTATAGCTAGGCAGGGGGGTATATACTAGGCAGGGGAGGGATACAGGTAGACAGTGCTAGTATTATAGGGAGGGTGATATATGCTAGGCAGGGCAGGAACAGTAGAAGGGCAGGTATATAGCTAGGCAGGGGGTATCAGGTAAAGGCTGGGTAAAGCTAGGCAGGAGGGATACTTTTAGACAGGGTGGTAATAGCAGGGGAGGGCTGGTATTTAGCACCAGGGCAGGATACAGGGGGTAATAGCTAACAGGGCAGGTATACAGGTAGACAGGGCTGTTTAAAAAGTAGGCAGGGCAGGGATACGGTAACAGGGATGGTATATAGCATGCTGGGGAGGAATACAGGTAGACAGGGCAGTTTTTAAAAAATGGTAAAAACAATACAAATTCTGCTTCCCTTTTTATCTTCCCCCAGGGAGCCGGGGCGTGTGCGGGACGCGGGGCGGGGCGCGATGAGTCTCACATCGCGCCCTTCCCCCCGGCCTTTCCGGAGCTGACAACGGATCATAGGTCCCAGCTGACCCCTGGCTGCTGCTTGCACCATGATGGTTTGCAGGGCTGGGTCGGTGCCCCGGGCCTGCAGCCGTTGGGCACGGGGGCCAAATGGGCCCCCTGGACAGGGGCCCGGGGTTTTTGTGACCGCCCATTGGGGCCCCCTGTACCGCGCCACAGACTGGTGCCGGAATTCGGGCCCCCCCGGGGGAAACATTTGGCCCCCTGGGCGGGGGGATCCGACCCGGGGCCCTGGGCCCGGACCCCACCCCCCCCGGGGCTGGGCAAATACCTTTTTTGCCCAAGGGGCCAGTCCCGGGCCTGATAATGGATAATAAACAAGCATCAGGAAAAGTTATATATTCTAGACCAATAGACAATAAAGCAACAGCTGAAGAACAAACTCTAAATCAACACAGGAGGTTTTAGATATATTTCAAATATTATTTAACGACAGACACCTTTGGCAGTGGAATACAAACTTAATACATAAGACAGCACTTATCTTGATGCACCAATTGAAAAATAAGTAAATGATATTTGAAATATATCTAAAACCTCCTGTCTTGATTTGGATTACAAGTGGGGAAATGCACAGGGAATTCCCCTAGAGGTTTATCATATGACAGCCCCAGAATATACGGCATATATGTTTACTAAGAAGACCAAACTCTCACATCTCCACAAACATCTCCAATCAACTTCTAGACAGAAATCCCAAAAGGCTTAACCAAATGAAAATATCACCAGATATGCAATAGTGATCCATTTTCTGAGTTGCACCTCCAAGATAAATTGGAGTGATTTCAAAGGCAAAATAGTCCGCATCAAGTTCCTTGTAATGTATCAAAAGTGCTTGATTTATCCAAAATTAGTAAAATCCAGAGAATAGGACATCATAAGACAGATAGTTGAAACTGCAACAACCAACCCGTTTTTTATCTATGCATTTTTAATCATGGGTATAGCATTTTACAAATGACCAAAATTATATAAAGGGCTCCAAAACCCCCTTTATATTTTAACACAAAAAACTTTTTAAACAAATAAAAATAAACATCAAAAAAATCAAAAACAAAAAAAAATTATTCATAAAAAAAAAGTACTGGGGGTTAAATTTTTTAATAATGTAATACCCAAAAAACCCATTTATAATTTTAACCTTTTGGGGGGGAAAATATTTTAAAAAATTAAAAAACACCTCAAAAGAAATTTGGCACTGGGCAACTAACCAGCATTCGACATTTTTTTTAAGCGGGCTTAATGTAACTAAGATGACACAGGAAAAAAGACAAAGGGATGTTGCAACTAAAAAAAGTACTTTATTTAAAAAGTTTATCACAAAATTTTCCCCCAATCTCCCGGTGGTCAGGAAAAATCCCATTATCAAAAAAATCACAGAAAAAAAGTATGGACATTACTCTAAAATATAACTTTTATTTTTTTAGCTAAAATTTTAAATAAAAAATCTACTCCAAATTCCTAATTACCTACAGTAAAATTCCTCTAAAAGGATAAAAAGGTTTTCAAATTTAAACTAAGGGGCCCTACCAATGATACCTAGAAAAAGGGCGGAGTAGTTCCCCCCCAAAAAGGGGGGCCCCCCTATAGTCCCGGACTCAAACCCCAATCTGATCCTAAATTTGGAAAGAAATGACAAAACACACATAAATAATTCCCCTACCTAAGGAGTAAAACAAAAAAAATTAAAAGCCCCAAAATATTTTTTAAAAACATGACACCCTTTGTTATTCTTAAATCCACATCCCTAGGGTCCAAAAAAAGCCGCTTAATAATTATAAACAAGGGTTTCTTAATTGCTTATACTGAAACCGATGGGAAAGCCTTGGGCAATCACAAATAAACAATATCCTAAAACCATTTTCTATAGAGCAATAGAAAAAAAATTTTAATCTCGTCCTCCTTTTTAAGGGCAAATTCACCAACACCCGGGCACAAAAAAGGAAAACTTTAAAAATTTTTTGGTGTTATTTCTTTTGGGGCCGATAAAAAAAAGTCTGGGACAAAACAAACCCAAAAAACCATAATCCTAGCTATCAGCGGTAAAGCAAAAACAGCAGAGGCAAAGCCGGGTTGATACTTTCTCTCCCCTATTCTTAAACCACCGCTGATCACATCCTATGCGTGATCGCACATTTTTCAAAATCCTTACAGGGGTCGCAAATTTAATCCCAAACAGCAAACAAAGAGGTTTAATATTTATCCTCCCGCTATTTTTTAAAAAAGGCTGATCCACCCTATCGTGCGCACATTTTTCCAAAATCCTATGCAGGGTCCTATAAATCCCGACGCTTTTCCCCCGGGAAATACCCAAAGGGTTCACAGGGAAGCTCCCGGGCGAGCATTGGCTGGAATCAAGGGCAGTCAATACTCGCAACAGATGGGCACATAAGACAGATATTAAACTGAACAAACCCAAACCCCTTTTCCCCATCTATGCGATCTTTAAACATGGGTATAGCATTTAAAAAAAGACCAAGATTTTTATAGGCTCCAAAAAACGTCAATTCAACACCCAAAACTTTATAAACAAATAACAAAAAACACAATAAAATCAAATACAAAAAAATTATTTAAAAAAAAAATACTCATTTAAATTTTTAAAAATGTAATACCAAATCATTTATAAATTAAAACCTTTTGGGTGGAATAAATTAAAATAAATACACACTCTATGAGAAATGTGGACGACTGTGCCAGAAGACTAGACCAGCTTTCTGACATTTTTTCAAGCGGTCTGAATGTAACTAAAAATGACACGAATTAAAACAAGGTATGTTGCACAAAAAGTACTTTAATTTAAAAAGGGGCAAGACCTGGGGGATTTTAACCGTATTCGCACTTAAACTTTAAAAAATTTTTTCCCACTGGAAAGCGGGTGAAAAAACTACCAAAAACGGGTTATAGTGAAGAATTCTTGATTAAATGGAATGACATTCTCACTGACTGTTCGTTACGATTAATGGGATTAATAGTAACATATGAGGAAGAATCTTTAACAGAAATAAAAGGAAAAATAAAAGAAATACAGAGTACTTGGCAACCATTTGTACAGCTTAAGGAGATGCAAGAGATGGATGAGAAATTAAAAAAGAACTTTTCTAATTTAGAAGCTGATATTATTGCTATGAAAAAGTCCAAATACCAAAGGGACCTTAATGATTATCAAAAAGATTGGGCGACATGTATGATCGGGCTTTACGCTTGTTTTTTGGCGTATACTGCGCCTCCCGGCCCGAATCCGACTGTCGGACGCAGGGATGCGGTGTTAGCGCAGCGTTCGCCACTTTCAGCTCGCGCCCGCATGAAGGCGGGCAGTGGGCGCGGTGTGGGCGCGGGGTAGGCGTTCCGGGGCGGGACACGGCGCGCTCGAAAACCCCGAGGCATGTACGATTGCGAGTCGGCAAAGCGAGGCGCAGTGCAGCGTTCGGCAGCTCCGACAGGCAGACCTTTTTTGGTCTAAATGCTGCGGCGGAGGCGAAGTGAAGCAGGATCGGCACATGCGAGGAAACATAGAAGATCGCTACACAAATCTCGGCGCTCCGCTCCGTGCAGCAGGAGTATGATTCAGAAAAAATCGCCTTTATAAAGGCGAAAAAAACAGTGTCAGAAAATAGCTGAACGTAAAAAATAAACATAATTAAAAAAAAAATCACTTTCCTAAACTTTCCTAAACGAATGATAATATGGGGGTAACGAAAAGAAATATTAAATCAATCAAATCATGTTTATTTCTTTATTTTTGTTGCACCCATACTATTGATCCTTGGCTAATGAAAATAAAGAAATAAACATGATTTTATTGATTCAATTTTTTTTTTTTCGTTACCCCCATATTATTATTCGTTTTATATACACATCGGGACAACTTCTGTATGTTATAATTTGATTTCGGCCATGTACAAGTTTTATTTCAGATGCATTAGAAAACCCATAGGAGCGTCGCTCGCTCTCCCATTGGTCCAAATAATGCGCCTCTTTAACTTAGCCAATCACAGAGCGCGCTCAGAATTTCTTTTCCCCATAGAACTCTATGAGAAAGTAGCTCGCGCTCTGATTGGCTAAGCTGACGAGCCCCCGCTGCTTCAACCAATCAGCTCGTTCTGCATTTTTTTTACTGTATTTTGAACTGTCCCGCCTTTGAATATGATTGGTCAATTTTCTCCATAGATATAATGGGACATTGTCGCTCGTATTCTGATTGTCAATTCTCTCCTCCATAGTTATAATGGGACATTGTCGCTCCTATTCTGATTGGCTGGTTTATGCGCCGACCAATCAGAATAGCTTAAACAATTTGAATTACTGTATGTCCCGGCAATTCTCTCTATTGCAATTCCCTATGTAGCGCCGGTCTCTGCGACAAACGCATTGTTCGGGTTTTAAACTGCTTTATTTGTAAAGAAGGGTTCGGCTCTTTATCTGAGAATGTTTTACATTTAATAAAAATTATTTTTTTATTAATACTTCATGCCGCACGGCGCTGAGCGCCGAGATTTCAGAGCACCCATCTCTCCATAGACTATAATGGGAGAAGTAGCTCGCGCTCTGATTGGCTGGATAGCCAAGCCACCGCTAGCTCAGCCAATCAGCTCTTTTCTGTCTTTTTACTGTATTTTGAATTTTCCCGCTGTGGATTCTGATTGGTATAAACTTCTCCATAGACTAGAATGGGTCTTTGTCGCTACTATTCTGATTTGTAAATAATACACAATAGCTTTTAATGGATCTCAGTAGCTCATATTCTGATTGGCTGAGCTAGCCGAGCCCCCGCTAGCTCAGCCAATCACCTCTTTTCAGCATTTTTACAGTATTTTGAACTTTCCCGCCGTGGATTCTGATTGTTCTAAACTTCTCCATAGGCTAGAATGGGTCTCTGTCGCTCCTATTCTGATTGGCTGAGCTAGCCAAGTCCCCGGTAGCTTAACCAATCAGCTCTTTTCAGCATTTTTACTGTATTTTGAACTATCCCGCCGTGGATTCTGATTGGACTAAACTTCCCCATAGGTTTTAATTGTTCACTGTCGCTCCTATTCTGATTGGCCGGTTTATGCCGACCAATCAGAATAGCTTTCAGAATTTAAATTACTGTATTTCCCGGCAATTTCCAATATCCTAGTTCTTGAATTAGGATATTGGAAAGTGATTTGTTTTATGTATTTTTTATTTTTAAGGTTTCAGCTCTTTTTCTGAGAATGTTTAACGCCTTATAAAGGCGATTTTGATTCATACTCCACACCGACATCTGGAATGATTTCTCGCTGTTCCAGCCTGTCTCGCATCGGAACTGTTTTTTCGGGGGCAGTCCCGCACGGCGCCTAAGTCCCGCACTGCGCCCATGTCCCCGCACTGTGCCCCACACACACTGGCGAGGCGCAGGAACTTTTGCCCGCATGTACGAGCGCACCGCCTCGGACGGCGAATCTTAGGCACAGCGCCGCACTGTGCCTCGGTCCCCGCACTGCGCTCCACACACTGGCCAGGCGCGGCGGACTTTTCCCTGCATGTATGTACGCACTACCTCCGGCGCCGAATCATAGGCGCAGCACCACACTGCGCCTCAGTCCCGCACTGCGCCTAACACACAGGCGAGGCGCGGCGGACTTTACATAGTATGCATGAGCGCGCCCCGGCCCCGACATAAATCAGGCGCAGATTCCGCCGGAAAACTGGCGGAAAGGTGCGCCCCGACCCGGCGAGATTCATACATGTCGCCCATTGTGTATATAAGTGGGGCAATTGGGATTGCACTTTTTCCACCCCTAAATCTTTTTTGTTTAAAAAAAAACACGTTTTTTGAAAGGCAATAAACATCATAAGTATTCCAGGAAACTTAGTTTTAGTTCAATTGAGCAGGATAGCTCTGATGGAATATTGGAGGACAAAGATTCAGATGTTTCCTACTGCATTTAATTTTTAATAATGTAATACCAAATACGATCTATAATTGAAGCCTTTCAGATGGGAAGTATTTAAATATAAAATCCAAAATGCTCTCTGTTTAGCAGCGCACATCTCCAATCTCCACCTCTAGCTGGTTTGTTAACCCTTTCAATTCCTGAAAATCTAAAACAGGTTAGATCTCCTCCATGTTCATAATAAAAGTGTCTAGAAACGTTAGATGGATTACTTGTATGCAAATTCACCACATCTCTAATATTTTCCTGTATTCTAATTTTTAATTTCTTTATAGTGCAGCCTACATATAACTTTTCACATTGAGTGCATGTAATACAATATACAACGTACGATGTATTGCAGTTAATAATGTGTGATTTATCAAGTAAATCGCCTCTTATTTCTTCTATACTATTCACAAATTTACGCACACTACACCGTTTATTGGAACATTTTAAAAAAACGCGGCACGATAAACAATTACCGCTGTTACCACCAAAAGTCTAAACTAGACTTGGTGATAAAACACTGCCAAGAGTAGAGGATTTCCGGGTGGAGAACCATCTTTCAAGATTAAATGTAGTATCTCATCCTGCTCTAAAATAGGTAAATATTTTTGAATAACAGCTTTTACCTGTACGTTGTTACAAAAGTTGGACTGTTTCTACTATTGTTCACATTCTTCTAAGACTTCAAAAGGTGGGCTCTAGTTTTATGTTTGGCTATATTTTTTGCCCTATTTAACATCCATTCGGGATATCCACGATCCCGAAGGTGCTCACAAACCTTTGATTCTTCTATTGAATTGCCCCACTTATATACACAATCTTTTTGATAATCATTAAGGTCCCTTTGGTATGTTCTTTCTTAATTTCTCATCCATCTCTTGCATCTCCTTAAGCTGTACAAATGGTTGCCAAGTACTCTGTATTTCTTTCATTTTTCCTTTTATTTCTGTTAAAGATTCTTCCTCATATGTTACTATTAATCCCTTTAATCGTAACGAACAGTCAGTGAGAATGTCATTCTATTTAATCAAGAATTCTTCACTATAAACCGTTGTTGGTAGTTTTTTCACCCGCAATCCACGTGGGATCATAAGTTTTTCAAGATAAGTGCGAATACTGCTTAAATCCCACCAGGTCTTGACCTCTTTAATAAAGTACTTTTCTAGTTGCAACATACCTTGTCTTAATTCTGTGTCATCCTTAGTTACATTCAGACCGCTTGAAAAAATGTCAGAAAGCTTCAATTATAGATCGGATTTGGTATTACATTATTAATAATTAACTGCAGTACTTTTCTTTTTATGAATAATATTTTTTGAATTTGATTTTATTTATGTTTATTGTTATTTGTTTATAAAGTTTGTTGTGTTGAAATATGACGTGTTTTGTAGACCATATATAAATCTTTTTCATTTGTAAAATGTTATAGCCATGATTAAGATCGCATAGATCAAAACGCGTTGGTTGTTGCAGTTTCAACTACCAGTCTTATGATTTCCTATTCTCTAGATTTTACTCATTTTGGATAAATAAAGCACTTTTGACACATTACAACTTGGTGCGGACTATTTTGCCTTTGAAATTGCTACAGCTGTGAGATACTGCACGAGGGCGGTGAGCTGTTTCAATTCTTTTTTGCTCAGTATAAATTGGAGTGAGTTGGGAACATCTTCACTAGGCATAAGGGCCCCCAGGTGATTTTTTAGAGGCCTCCTGGTGATTTATACATTTGGAGGCCTTAAGATGAAGTGCAAACACAAATTCCCACTGGTGACTGTAAAAAGATCTTTCTTCCATTTTACTACAATAAATCATGGAGACGGTGGATCTGGTAACATAGCTTTATAACACCTTGAAAGCCCATTTTGCATTTTGACTGAGTTTATAAAGAATAACTCAAAAGAAGTGGGAGGTGTTTCCACCTTCGTATATAAAGCTGATAAGAAATGTCATAGATATTTATAAAAATCTCTATTGGGGATATCAAATCACAAGGTGAAAGATTGCAGGGAGTTTGTGGAATTTATATTCCACAAATTATGACCGAATCGAATCTGATGAAGTGGGATTCGTTTCGAATTTCAGGAAAAATGTAACTATAAACGAAGCAGAATTTCCTGGCGATTCATGGTAACGGATCATCTTTTTTTCTAAAATGGCTGCGAGCACATGGCGTGACATGGGGCAAAGAACTATGGGAGAAAAAAAGGAACGCCCTCAATGCCATGACATGCAGACATGCAGCCATTCAGAGCCAGACAGCTTCTGTGATGTCACAGCCCTATAAATAGGGCAGCCTTTTACATTCTGCCACTTGCCACTGTGTCTCTTATGTACACGGATCTCTCTGCAGCAGCACTAGATTGTATTCTGTGCCAAATACCTCCGATTTTATAGCTACTGGGGTGAAATATCTTTCAACTACACAGTATGTGTGTGTCATATACACACATGTTCCTGAACCAGCATTTTTTTATTTTGGGATATTGCTCTGTGCGAAAGAGTTACGTTTTTCACTTATTGTGGTGAACTATCTTTGAAATACAGTGTATTTGTCATATACACACATCTATATTAAACAGAGTTTGTTTTATTGTAAATTTTTGATCAAACAGTATGTCAGACAGAGAGGTAGGAGGGGCAGTGGCACAAATGTTCCTGGAGCAGGCACAGGTTGCAGCACAGTATGGGGAAGTCGCAGCAGGGGTCATTCGGCGAGGCCAGAGCTACTGGTGTCATCTGGCGGCTGTGTGTTGACCACCAAGCCAATGGTTCTTGAATGGTTGACTAGGTCATCTACTTCCTCCCAGATGGCATCTGACAAACCCAGCCAAGAGTCAGTGGGTTTTTCAGATACAACTTTTAGTTGGCATTGCCTGGGAGCAGGTCAGGGGCTCTCACCTGTCCTCAACCCGCCTCTGTCCCGTTCAGTTCCCTCAGCCAGAAAACTACTATGTGCTGTGGGCTCTGCGCCACTCCCCAAGGAGATCTCTAAAGAAGCATTTATGCTATCTACAATATATGAAAAAAACTTTGAGATTCTTAGTTCACATGTTTTGATCAAAAAATGCTTACGCCACCCCCGGCTACCAACGATCTCAAGGCGGTGGTCCTACTCTATTTTTACCTCTCACTAGAGTCAAATTCAGACTTCTCATTGGGTCAACAGACCTCCATAATCCAGAGAGAAAAATAAAAAAAGCACCAACCTGCAAGCATACTGCACTGATATAACAACCTGTGGAAGATTTCGGGGTGCAAGAGACCAAAATGGGAGGCATCCTTTCCTCCTTATAAAAATTAGAAAGCAATATAAACCAAATACAACGGTTAGACCTGCACAAAAAAACATTTCTGAAAAACACATGTGAACCCTGTGTGCCAACTGGGCATGTTTCGGCATATATATATATATATATATATATATACTACTATATATATACTAAATACCTCACCGGCCACTTTATTTAGGTACACCATGCTAGTATACGGTTGGACCCTTTTGCCTTCAGAACTGCCTTCAATTCTTCGTGCATAGATTCAACAAGGTGTTTGCAACGATGCTCAATTGTACCAAGGGGCCCAAATAGTGCCAAGAAAATTTCCCCACACCATGACACCACCACCCACAGCCTGAACCGTGATACAAGGCAGGATGGATCCATGCTTCATGTTGTTGTACGCCCAAATGCTGACCCTCAGCCATCCCGAATGTCGCAGCAGAAATCGAGACAATCAGACCAGGTCAACGATTTTTCCAATTTTATATTCTACTGTCGAAAAAAAGAAAAAAAAAAAAAAAATAAAAAAAAAAAAAAAAAAAAAAAAACACCATTCGA
This sequence comes from Phyllomedusa bahiana, assembly GCA_025379985.1. NCBI lineage: Eukaryota > Metazoa > Chordata > Amphibia > Anura > Hylidae > Phyllomedusa > Phyllomedusa bahiana. Next base: position 49,635 of record JAODAL010014630.1, read on the forward strand.
TGATGCTTGGGTCAAATGGAGCCTTAGTTTCCTGTTTCTTAAGCTGAAAGGAGTGCACCCGGAGTGGACTTCTGCTGCATAGCCCAACTGCCTCAAAGTTCGCCGTACTGTGCACGTTCAGTAGTATGCTCTTCTGCCTACCTTGGTTGAAACGGTGGCTATTGATCACTGTTGCCTTTCATCAGCTCGAACATTCTGCCCATTCTCCTTTGACACTGGCATCAACAAGTGCATTTCCGCCCACAGGACTGCCCTCACTGGATGTTTTTTCTTTTCCCCGGACCATTCTCTGTAAACCCTAGAGATGGTTGTGCGTGGAAAATCCCAGGAATCATCAGTTTCTGAAATACTCAGACCCAGGCCCATCTGGCACCAACAACCATGCACGTTCAAAGGTACTCAAGAACACACTTTCTTACCCCATACTGACGCAGCGGTTTGAACTGGCAGGAGATTGTCCTTGACCCTGTCCTACATGCCTAAATGCACTGGAGTTGGCCGCATGAGATTGGCTTATTAGAAATTAAGTGTAACGAGCAGTTTGACAGGATACCTAATAAAGTGTGCCGTAGTGTATATATATAAATATACGTATATATATTACTAAATATATATATATATATATTATATATATATATATTTATATAAATATATATAATAAGATATATACACGCATTCCCAATACCAGTGGCACCCATCAGTTAAAAGGGCTGTGCAATACATGTAAAGCATCACAACTTGGGGAAATATGGGTGTTGAAAACATCCCTTTTTCCGGCACTTTTTAAATGTGTGGTCATGCAGGTTTGGGGCTCATGCAGAGTTCCAGGACAGGGATAGTTCAATGTCCTAGTTCAAGTAAAATATGGTTTCATTTCATACTGCCTTTTGCACATTTTTAATTTTGGGTGATGCAGGTTTACAAGGTCATGGCTGTGGTAACAAGACAGGGATAGTGAAAATGGTCCTGTGAGTTTTTTATTCTGTGCTTTTAAAGCCTACTTTATGTTCCTAAGATGTAGCAGGTATCCATATGAACTGTTGTGGCTGTAAATTCCACTTCTCCAGCCCTGTTTGGTGTAAGAATGAAGGTGTTGTTGCTCACGTATAGAACTTTTATGGTCATCGGAGATGATCGACTATCGAAAACCTTATCGATGGTGGTCGACTATCGATCGATGTCGCTAGCCAACGTAATCGCTCAACACTATTCACAAATAAACGTATCCAGGTGTTAGAATGGCCAAGTCAAAGTCCAGACCTGAATCCAATCGAGAAACTGTGGATTAGAGCTGAAAACTGCAGTTCACAAACGCTCTCAATCCAACCTCACTGATTCGACTGTTTTCCAACAAGAATGGCAAGAATATCAGTCTCTCGATGTGCCAAAACGGATAGAGACATACCCCAATAGACTAGCAGCTGAATCACAAGCAAAAGGTGGCGCTGCAAAGTAATAACTTAAGAGGGCCGAATAATTTTGCACGCCCCACTTTTTCAGTTTTTATTTTTTTACAAAAAGTTTAAAATATCCATAAATTTTCGTTCCACACAATTCTGGATCTGGAAAATTGGGAGGCCTGGGTTAAAGATAAGCCGGTGCAGAAAAGTTGTGCATAATAGGTTTAAACACCGAAAAGTGGCAAGGTCTATGCACATGGGTAGGAAAATCCATTTCATGATTACAATTAAATGAAAAACCCTGTGTAAAAGTGACATGAAAAGGATTAGGTAATACAGTGACAGAAAACTAACTGTACAGCCAGTGTACAGGCCGCAGCTGCCAAGGCAACAATGATCATGTTTTTAATTAAAAGTTGGCAAGAGATCACAAGATGAGAACATTATTCTCACATTATACAAGTCACTGTTAGACCACACAAGGAAATATATGTGTACAGTTTTGGGCACCATTGCCACAGGAAGACATTGTGGAGCTTGAGAAAGGTACAAAGGCGGGCCAACAAAAAATAATAAAGATGGGGGGGGGGGGGGGGGGGGGGGGGGGTGGGGGTTTGTTGGGGGGGGGGGGGGGGTGGGGGTTGTTTGGGGGGGGGGGTTTTCTGGTGGACTACAATACCCAGAAAGATTACAAGATAGGATTGTTTAGTTAGAGGAAAAGATGGCTTGGGGGACAAAATAAAAATGTTTTAAATATAATAAGGGTCAATATAGAGATCTCGCTAAGGATTTATTTATACCCAGGACTGATCCAGAACAATGGGGCAAACTCTACGTCTTGAGGAAAGTAATATAACTACATAACCATAGAAAGGGGCGTCTTATACTGTAGAGCACTAAGACAGGAACTCTCTGCAGGGAAATTGTCATGGGAAAAACATTAACAGAGTTCAAAAAGGGTCTGGATGCATTTCTGGAGCGTAACAATAAAGCAAGTTATAGTGATAATTATGTTTTCTATATATCATATAATTTTATATTAATATTAAATAATTTTATATTGTTTAATCTTGTATAGTTTGGTAATTATCATAAATTAGTTTTTATTACTTTAGTGGTATTAGTTGGTAATAATTGATATTTTTGGCCCTATAGGCAATTGGCCTATGTCAAACCACTTTTAATTTGGCTTGTACCAACAGCTTTGAGCCTCCTTTTGGCATTACACTTTCATAAATGTGTCCAATTGTGCGAATCTGGCACGACATGCCTCTGCATCATTGGCACATTCAAAAGTTGTGTCTGGCGCACAATGCACCATGTTTAGGCATATGACTTTTCATACATCTAGAACAGGGCTCCAACAGGTTTTTGGCTCAAAGCATGGCAGAAAACTGACAGAGCCCCATTCATATATGTCGCTCCTAGTGAAGATGTTCAAAGGCACGGCCTAGTTTGTCCATTGAAGCGATTTTACCATCACATACATTTATGGTATATCAATAGGGTATAACATAAATGAAAGGTGCGGTTCCCAGAGGTAGGACCTGGACCTATCTCAAGAATGGTCCACAAAATTCTAGGTCCATTCTAGGTCCAGTTTTCCTTTACCATATTCTGAAAGCTATAACTTACATACTTTTTGCAGCCAAATTTTAATACAAACTACAGTACAAACTTAAATCCTTCTTACTTATCTCCTAGGTTAAAAACTGTAAGGCTGTTCAGTTTTATTTTGTATGTTGTGAGTGACTTTTGTTCACAGTCATACCATTTTTTACCTTATAGGAGAGATAAAATACCTTATGCTAAAGTAAATTTTACTATTGTAAAATAGTTTTTTTGTTTGAGACCTTTCTTTTGGTTTCTATGCTGAGCATATTTATAGTAACTAAAGATTAAATAGGTTGCATAGAGAATGCATTAAGTGAAATGCTTATATTGATTAAAATGCTGATTTAACAGCCCCAATTCTCATCTTTATAGCCTAGTAAGAATAAGCCAGCTGCTGTCTAAGAATGTCAGGTATCCATGGAGAGTACAGTATCTATCATCACAATATGGTGATCAGAGATGTTTTATGTTTGTGCTAATCTCCCTCACTAAATCAGTAATTATTACAATACGGTCCCTGTTGTTTACCTTGCAGCTGTTTTTCCATTTGTCGAGAGAGTGGTAGTTCTCTAAGGATCACATATGCTTCTATAGTGCATAAATTGTCTCGGTCCTAACCTGTGTTCTTTCTGAGAAGTTGGTATGCTCAAACTTTAATTGTGTGTCTGTAAAAGCATTTTTATGCAGTGAATTTTGACAGTTAAATGTAGCTATTTTGACAACATCAGAGAGGTATACATTTTTATACAAAGCAGTTGTCCATAGTGTAGAGACTATATTTTAGGTATAGCTATAAATAGAACACACAGCAACAGACCACAATTGTAAAGTGTTTGCATTTTCTGGCCATTTTATTTAATACATTTCAGTTAATGCATTTTTAGTATGTAGTTTTCTTTTGCTCTCTGCCAAAGTTTTGTTTAGGATATTATGTATATTCTACGTAAGAAATGAGCAGTTATTCTCTGACACGGCAAAAGTGGTAAACTGTAATGCCTACAGTAGCAAAAAGCTTTAATATTCAAGAAGGTGGTACGATATTTATTTGGTGTGCTTTAAATAAATGTGGTTACACTTAGGGGGTTATTTACAAACCAGTTAAAATGCCCTGCTTTACATTTCATTATGAAGAAATGTGCTTATTTGTCAACCTTGTCCGAACTTAAGTGTATACCACATACTGTTTTTTGGAACTTTTCCTGGAAATTTACTCTGCAACTATTTTTGGGTTTCTAATTCCAGCTTCTTTTAAGCATGATGAAATTAATAAAATACATTATCTGAACTCCTGCTAGTAAGCAACCTCCTTTATAATCCAGTTATTTACAATTTCTCTAATTCTACTGCCCCACTGAGCCTCATTTATGAGTTAAATTTGTGAGAGTTGGAGGACACTGGAATGATATGTATTGTGTATGTCCCTATCAGACACTATAATCATTTTATTCTTATTTTTTTTATTGTATTGCTTTCTTATACTTATAAAGAATATATTAAAAAAATAAGTTATAAAATTGTAAATGTTAACACTCTCTGCACATGTGCACCAGAGGACAGAAGCTTTCATCACAGATTACATCTAGATTAAACAGCACAGCACACAGGACTATTTGGTCTGTAAAGTCTAGAGTCTAAGTATAAAGATTCAAATAAAAATGTAAAAAAAATGTCATTTTTAGGGAGAAAAATATCTCTGTAAATTAGGTTTTATCATACCTTGAGTTGCCGTTGAATATCTTGTCAACAAGGGCTTAATGCACTAGATATAATGCACATTTTCAGAACATACATTTTCCAGGGAATAGAAATTCCAGTATCCTATTAAGAGTCAAAAAATAGATTTAAAGCCAACAATAAAATAAGTACATGAATGAACAACAACACAACCAGCTCTTGGCGTGTTTTTATTTTCCTTGTTTTCTAGTTTTGTAGTTGCTCATTCATGTACTTATGTTATTGTTGGGTTTAAAAACATCTTTGAACTTTTAATAGGAGACTGGAATTTCTCATAGTTTCTTTATATTGTCGTTGCATGGTTGCATCTTGTCCGCAACATTGGGTTAGTTGTTTTTTTTCTGTTTCTTTTGGACATGTAGTTTAAAAGGGATCATAACATATTATTTGTAATTTGTGCAGAATTGATTTTTTCATTTCTAAATTTTTGCATTCTGGTAAAAATGAGTCTAAGACCAGTTCTGGGGCCACTATGTGAGCAAACATAGAAATTGTATTCCACAGCTCACGACCCGAAAACAGCCAAAATTCATACCTTAGATTCCAGCAAATACACCCAAACAGGATCGAGAGCATTGGTGCACGTCTTAACTCTGCTAACCAAGGAGACAGCTGCCTGATATTGTGCAGAGCACCGGAAGCGCAGCAATCCAGGCGCCCATCATAGCTTCCCACGCGGCAGCAGGACCAGCATCCACCTACTTGAGACACTCATCGCAATAAGTTTTCCGCACACTTCACCTGTTTCATAGGGATAATCAGTGCTTTGAGACTTGCCTGATACCACAAGAAGTAACCCGAAGCTTGGATTTTGGGTAAGCACAATGTACTGAAGCGCCGGTGGTACCGTTGTTTTGGCGGGCTGCACTAGACATTTAAAATATCATCATCGCAACCAGAAAAGGAACACCACAGTGAGTTAGCTCCATGATTTCTATCCTAAGGGTCTTTGTGTGTTCTGGTGATTGCAAGATAAAAAAATAAAACATAGTTGCATTACCCAGTGCATTGTGAACCTCAGCCATCTTGGCAACTTGCAGTGGTACAGTATCTAGGATCTGCTATCACCGTGCTTCTCATTGACAACTTAGGGACTGAAGTACTATTTTAGACCCAAAGCTTATACCGATTCCTAGTTCCTGAGTAGGCTATTATCAGAATTTTCAATTATGGGGTGTCTCTGTCAAACCTTGCACTACAGCACAATGAAGAGACAGTTGTTTATTTGAGAGAGCCTTTATGTCTGGAACAGAGATGAAAAAAAAAGTGTCACGGACGTTTTTTGTTGGTGTTGCAATACTGTAGTCTTCTAAACATCCTTATTGACAATAAGGAGGGAAAGAGGAGACACCTTTGGAAAAGTAGTATTAAATAATAATAAAAAAATTATAGTTCTTGTGTCACAACATCAATTGTGGGCCCACTACTCTGGGGGAATCTAATAGCCAGTTCATGGACCGATATCTACAAAATATGAGCTAAAAATCGAAAGCCAAGTCCCAGTCATGGCGTGCAAAGGCTAATTCTTCTGCATCAGACCAATTTCTAGATATACTCTCCTCAGTCATCACAACCACCATCACAAGCAGAGGAGGCACTTTTTGATGAAGATACTATATCTGAAGATCTTCATATTTACTAGAGATGGGCGAATCGATTCTAACGAAGTGGAATTCATTTAGCATTTCAGGAAAATTTCGGTTCTGCACCGAAGTCGAAGTTTAGGGAGAATCGCGTGAACTAAGCGTGTTTTTTTATTGCTAAATGGCCGCAAGCAAACCAGCGTTTACATGGGCATAGAACTCGGGAGGAAGAAGGAAACACCACAAAGACAAGTGCACACATTAAGCCAATCAGAATCGGCGGCTTCTTGTGACGTCACAGCACTATAGAATAAGGACGGCACTCTCTCTACTCACATGTTCTCTCATTGTGCCCAGACATAACGTCCGTCTACTGCTGCTACTGCAGTAAAGCATCTCACTACAAAGCATTGCTATTAACAGCGATAGGGGAGGAAGACCAGCAAGAAGTCTTTCAGTTGCTCACCACGTTCTGTAACTGCTGATCCATTCTGAAAAGAAACCTGCTTTTATCAGAGACTGCTCCTCTACTGATATCATTTTGTTTTTAGTTTATGGGGTTAATTCTCAATAAAAGTCCAGGTGGGTCTAATTCTGCCCATAAACATTTAAATTTTCACCTGTTCATTTCAGTAGGGAATTTCATATCCAAGGATTTCTCAAGCCTGTTACTGGTCCATTTGGAGTCAAATACAGTGTGGTTTTTTACCCCCACATATACATCAAAATTTTATCTGTTCATTTCTGGGGCGCATTTAATATCCAAGGTTTAATTAAGCCTGTTATTAGTGGTTTTATATGGAGTAAAATACAGCGTGTTTTTCACCCCCATTATACGACTGAATTTCTTCTGGTCATTTCTGGAGCGCATTTAATATCCAAGGGTTAACTAAGCCTGTTGTTAGTGAGTGTATTTGTAGTAAAATACAGCGTGTTTTTCACCCCCATATATGGCAAAATTTCTTCTGGTCTTTTCTGATGCGCATTAAATATCCAAGTGTTACTCAAGCCAGTTAGTGGGTTCATTTGGAGTCAAATATAGGGTGTGTATTTATCATATACAGATATCTTCATTAAACAGAGTCTGTAAATTTTTGATCACAGTATGTCAGACAGAGAGGTGGCAGGCTCTTCAATTGAGAGTGGCAGTGGCACAAACATTCCTGGAGAAGGCACAGGTCGCAGCACAGTAAGGGGACGTCGCAGCAGGGGTGACTCGGTGAGGCCAGAACTGCCGGTGTCATCTGGTGGCCGTGTGTTGACCACCAACTCAAGAGTTCTTAATTGGTTCACTAGGTCATCAACTGCATCTCAGATGACATCTGACTACCCCAGCCAAGAGTCAGTGGGTTCGTCAGACACAACCCTTAGTTGGCATGGTCCGGGAACAGCTCAGCGGCCCTCACCTGTCCTCAACCCGCCTCTGTCCCGTTCGGTTCCCTCAGCCAGAGAACTACTATGTGGTCTGGGCTCAGCGCCACTATACAGCAAGGACGAACAATTTGAGGACAGTCAGCAGCTACTTGGCAGCGAAGAGGTGGGGCAGACATCCCCTGCTTCTTGCAGTAGGCGGCAAAGTATTGATGTGGAGAGTGGCATGGGAGGTCATGTCGTGAGGGGTCAGCCTCTGCATACCAAGACCGTTGAGGAGGACAGCAGTGACTATCAAACACTAATCGATGATGATGTAGCCGATCGCATTTGGGAGCCGGGTGAAGCAAGGGCTTCATCATCATCGTCGGGAGAAGAGGGCGTCGGCTTGGGCACGAGGCAGCGGCGCAGCCAGCAAGTTGGTAGTGTGCCGAAACGGCCACGGGGTAGACGACCCTCTTCGCAGGTCCAAGAAGGTAGCGGCACAGGGGCTCACTGAGGCAGTGGCGGTAGTAGTCACTCAGTGCGGAGCGTTGGCGGTAAAATCACCTACTCGGCCGTGTGGCAGTTTTTTGCTAAGACACCAGAGGAGCCAAATATGGGTATATGTAGAATCTGTGGCCAGAAAGTGAAGCGTGGCCAGGGAGCTAACGTTGGCACCACGATCCTGCATTAACACATGCAGCGTCACCATCCGGTGGCCTGGGAGAAACGTGTCTCAGATGTGGTGGTCCACCTTGCCCCTGCAGCAACAACAGCAGCAGCGCCCAGTGGCATGCATGTCATTGCAGCCAGTAAAGGCTCCACCACCTCTGCTGAAGGGAGCTGTTTGTCTTTGCCATCATCTCCCGGACCAGATGCTCCTGCTCCTCGCCACTCTGTATGAACAGAAAAAGGTCATTATCGATTTTTTTGATGATCCAAGCGGACAGGAGTACTCCCCTGTGTAACTTTGATGACAGCCAGTGGCAGCTCATGTGTGACACCTGACGTTTGCTCAGGGCCTTTGAGGAGGCCATGTTATTTGTCTGTTGCCAGGACTACGGGATGAATAGCATCATTCCGATGCTTCATGTCCTGGTACAGATGCTGCAAAATGTGTCTGGACAAGGGACTGGAGAGGTGGCGCCTACATCTCACACCCACATGAGTCAGGTGGGGGCTGAACTGGAGGAGGAGGACATTGGAGCACAAGCAGTGTCTGGTGAAATGAGTGTTTTTTTTCTACTCAGGTGACAGGAGAGGAGGAGCAGGAGCATCCAGAGGAAGTAGAGGGAGATGAGGAAGATGAGGCAGAGGACCCGGAAGCACTGTGGCAGTATACAGTGGAGATGGAGGCAGGGAGTCCCTCACAGTCACTTGCGCACATGGCCCGCAGCATGCTGATTTGCTTGGCTAGTGACAGCCAAATAGTCACCATCCGGCAGAGAGATGACTTCTGGCTCTCCCGACTATTGAACCCTCGCTACCGGTCCAAAATGGGAGCCTTTTTCCCAGCTGCCAAGAGGGAGGAGAAACTGGTGTACTATAGAGAAAGCCTGTGTAAGTCAGTTGGCCGCTACCTATGTGTGGCATCGTCCATCCTTTGACAGGTCTGACCGGGGGGTTCCTCAACGCTCACATACCACTGCCATGGCTGCTGTGAGGGGAGGGGGGTAGGAGCAGTAGCAGCTCCATCAGCAGCAGCCTAAGTCTGGAGTCGCTGATGAGCAGCTTCCTTCACCCGCCTAGTGAAGAGAGTACTCAGCAGCAGGACCTTTAGTAGACCCTAAAGCAGCAGGTGGTGGCCTACTTGGACAGCACTCTGCCACCCAAATTAGAAGATCCGCTGGACTACTGGGCAGCCAAACTCTATGTGTGGCCGCAACTTGCCGAGTTTGCAGTGGAGAAGCTGTTCTGTATGGCCCGTAGTGTGGCATCAGAGCGGGTGTTCAGTGTGATGGGGGCCATCGTTACCACATGGAGAACCCGCTTGTCCACCCGAAATGTGGAGCGACTGACCTTTGTCAAGATGAATCAGGCGTGGATCGGCCAGGATTTCCACACACCAATGCCTTATGTATCAGATTAGATCAGCAATGATGCCTCCCCAAAACTTTGACAAATGAGTCTGGATTCAAACTACCTGCCTCAGCCACTATTCTGATGCTGCCACCCGCCTGATGCCACACATCTGCTGCCATTTGCTCCATCTTTACCAGGGACTGATATTGCCACCCACCTCCACACTCTGTCATTGTGCCACTCTCTGAACTCATGCTGCTGCTGCTGATGCTGCTGTTGTCACCTCCACACTGTGTCATTGTGCCACTCTATGACCTCATACTATTGCTGCCGCCACCTCCACATTGTGTCATTGTGCCACTCTATGACCTCATGCTGCTGCTGTTGCTACCGTCACCTCCACACTGTGTCATTTTGCCAATCTGATGGCTCCTGATGGTGCTGCCACCTCCAGAATTTGTCATTGTGCCACTTTATGACCTCATACTGCTGCTGTTGCTGCCGTCACCTCCACCTTGTTTCATTGTGCCAATCTGTGGTCTACTCATGTTGTTGCCACCTCCACACTCTGTCTTTGTGCCACTCTGTGGCCTACTGAGGTTGCTGCTGTAACGGGTACGGTGGATTCGCTGGACCCCCGCAAGCGATGATACCTAAGCCACGCCAGGGAACGGAATCTAAGTAGCCCCCGGTTTTCACCAGAGCCCGCCGCAAAGCGGGATGGACTTGCTGCGGCGTGAGACTACCAGGTCGTTACCCCTGACGTGACTTGCTTGCGGAGGCGGCCGGGGTACTGCGTGGTACAAAATCGTAATCCAGAGGCGAAGTCGGGGACAGGCAGAAGGTCAGGGCAGGCAGCAGAGGTTCGTGGTCAGAGGCGGGCGGAAGGTCAGGGCAGGCGGCAAGCAGGCAAGGTCTGGAAACGTGGCGGACGGACTGGTACACGGGTAAGCAATACGGACACTAAGGCACACCAAACACTCTCTAAGCACACCAACGGACTGGCAGGAAGTGCAGGGGGCGTACCGCTAAAATAGAACCAGCGCCTGATAATTGACCAATTATCGGGGCGCTGGCCCTTTAAATCTAGAGAAGCCGGCGCGCGCGCGCCTAAAGCACAGGGCACCCCGCCCGGCGGCTGGGCCCGGCGGGGACAGCGGGCACCGGAGCGCGGACGGGTAAGGGGAGCGGCGCTGGGGCCGGGACAGGAGCGGGGTGGTCGCGGGCAGCTGCAGCCGCCGCACCGGAGCCCCTGCGGCCGCGGGGGGCAGCAGAGCCCGCGACCCCCGTGACAGTACCCCCCCCCTTAGGTCTCCCCCTCCTTTTTTGAAACCTAGAGAGAAGGTCAGGGGACAGGTTGGCCTCAGGTTCCCAGGACCGCTCCTCCGGCCCGAACCCCTTCCAGTCAATGAGAAAGAACCGCTTCCCCCTCACTGTCTTCTGCGCCAGCACCTCCTTGACCTCATAGATGTTATCAGAGTTGGCCACCGGAGAAGGCGAGACAGATCTACGGGAGAAGCGATTCAGCACCACAGGCTTGAGGAGCGAGACATGGAAGGCGTTCGGGACACGCAGAGTGGGAGGCAAGCGGAGCTTATAGGATACCGGGTTAAGCTGCCGGAGTACTACAAACGGACCCAGAAACTTAGGCCCCAACTTGTAGCTGGGCACTTTGAAGCGGATGTATTTTGCCGATAGCCAAACCCTATCACCCGGCTTAAATACGGGAGGAGGTCTCCGGTGCCTATCGGCCTGAAGTTTAGTGCGGGAGGAGGCCCGTAAAAGGGCCTGTCGAGTAACTTGCCAGAGTGTCTTGATGTCCCGTACTTGGGCATCCACAGCAGGGATGTCACCCGAGGAGGCCAGAGGGAGAGGTGGGCGGGGATGCAGCCCAAACACAATAAAAAAGGGGGAGGCTCCAGCGGATTCAGAATCTAAGGAATTATAGGAAAATTCCGCCCAGGGGAGGAGGTCAGACCAGTTATCCTGGCGAGCGGACACAAAATGTCGCAGATAAGTACCTACAATTTGGTTGACCCTCTCCACCTGCCCGTTGGTTTGGGGATGATATGCGGAGGAGAAGTCCAACTGAATCTGCAATTGAGCACACAGGGCCCGCCAGAATTTTGATACAAACTGGACCCCCCTATCAGAGACGATATGCAACGGGAGCCCATGTAGTCGAAAGATGTGGTGGAAGAAGTGCTGGGCTAGCTGGGAAGCGGAGGGCAACCCGGGCAGAGGAACAAAGTGGGCCATTTTCGAAAATCTGTCGACCACTACCCAGATGACCGTGTTGCCTGAGGAGGCTGGGAGGTCAGTAACAAAATCCATCGCAATATGCGACCAAGGTCTTTCTGGCACCGGGAGAGGCAGGAGCAGACCCGCGGGTCTGAGCCGAGGGACCTTGTTACGGGCACAGGAGTCACAGGCCAGGACAAAGTCTCTAACGTCCCGAGCGAGAGTGGGCCACCAATAGTACCGGGAGATTAGTTGCTGAGACTTATGGACTCCAGGGTGCCCAGCGGTTCGCGAGGCATGTCCCCACTTCAGGATACGATGCCGCATAGCAGGGCGTACATAGGCCTTCCCGGGAGGCAGGTGTCGAAGGTCCACCGGAGCCACCGTGAGGAGACGCTCGGGAGGAATTATATGCTGCAGAGGCGGCTCCAGCCCCACCGTGTCAGAGGATCTAGAGAGGGCGTCTGCTCTTATGTTCTTGCCAGCCGGTCGAAAATGAAGAAGAAAATCAAATCTGGCGAAAAAGAGTGACCACCTAGCTTGCCGAGGATTCAGCCGTTGGGCAGACTGTAGGTAGAGAAGATTCTTGTGATCGGTAAATATATCGGTGGGGTGACAGGCTCCCTCCAGCAGGTGCCGCCATTCTTCCAGGGCCAATTTAATTGCCAGCAATTCCCGATCTCCGATAGTATAGTTTTTTTCGGCTGGGGAGAAGGTTCTGGAGAAGAAGCCGCAAGTACGTGGTTTTCCGGAGGGGGACTTCTGGAGGAGAACCGCTCCTGCACCTACCGAGGAGGCGTCTACCTCGAGGATAAAGGGGCGTTGTGGGTCCGGGCGAGACAGCACTGGTGCAGAAGCGAATGCTGATTTGAGGCGGTCAAACGCTTCTTGAGCCTCAGGAGGCCATGATTTGGGGTTGGCATTTTTCTTTGTGAGGGCCATCAGCGGGGCCACGAGCGTGGAGAAATGAGGAATGAATTGTCTGTAATAGTTTGCGAAACCCAAAAAATCGTTGGATGGAGCGGAGACCCACAGGTCGAGGCCATTGTAGGACCGCAGACAACTTTGAAGGGTCCATTTGGAGACCTTGATCCGAAACTATGTAACCCAGGAAGGGCAACGAGGTGCGTTCGAAGAGGCATTTCTCTAGTTTAGCGTATAGCCGGTGGTCACGGAGACGTCTGAGTACCTGGCGGACGTGGAGGCGGTGAGTCTCCAGGTCAGGGGAGAAGATTAAGATATCGTCAAGATAGACAATCACGCAGACGTAAAGGAGGTCTCGGAAGATTTCATTAACAAAATTCTGGAACACCGCTGGAGCGTTGCAGAGGCCAAATGGCATGACGAGGTATTCAAAATGGCCATCTCTGGTATTAAAGGCTGTTTTCCACTCGTCGCCTTCACGAATACGAATCAGGTTATATGCCCCTCGTAGGTCCAACTTGGAAAAAAGCTTCGCACCGCGCAAGCGATCGAACAGTTCCGAGATCAGCGGCAGGGGGTATCGATTCTTGATAGTAATTTATTAAGTCCCCGGTAATCGATACATGGTCGGAGAGAACCATCTTTCTTTTCTACAAAGAAGAATCCAGCCCCCGCGGGCGAGGAGGACTTACGAATGAATCCCTTCCGGAGGTTCTCTTGGATATATTCGGACATAGCCTTAGTCTCCGGAACAGAAAGAGGGTAGACTGCTTCCTGGGGAGGAGTTGTCCCAGGAAGCAGGTCAATGGGGCAATCGAACGGCCGGTGCGGAGGTAGAGTTTCGGCCTGTTTTTCAGAAAAAAACATCGGCCAAGTCCTGATACGGGGCGGGAAGACCCGACAGAGGTTTTGAAGAGTTTACAGGAGCGGACCGAAGGGCAGAACGGAGAACCGGAAGGCAGCACGAGTGGCACGCAGGGCCCCAACGGATAATTTCGCCCGTGTTCCAGTCCAAGGTCGGAGCATGCTGTTGCAACCATGGAAGGCCCAGGAGAATCTCGGAGGCAGAGCGAGGCAGGACCAGCAGCTTCAGAGTTTCCCTGTGTAGAGCGCCAATCTGTAGAGAGAGAGGCGCCGTGCAGAACCGAATCACATCCCTTAGGCATTCGCCACTAACAGAGGAGACGTACATGGGTTTCTGCAAAGGGGTCACCGGGAGACGATACTTGGAGACCAGAGCCTGGCTGATAAAGTTCCCTGCGGACCCCGAATCAAGGAAGGCGGTGGCCTGGAAGGTGCTGTCCGGTGAAATTCCACAGACTACGGGAATGGTCAGACGGAGAGATGCTGCACAGACACCTAGGGACGCCACTCCTGCGAACCCTAATGTGCGCAAGTTCCCCGGACGCACCGGACAGTCCCCAATAAAGTGGCCAGAACCGCCACAGTAGAAGCATAACTGCCTCAGGCGACGCTGCGAGTATTCTTCCTGGGACAGGTGGGCTCTCTCGATTCGTTCGGATACATCCTCCGGAACCTTAGGCAGAGGTAGTGGAGAACATTGGAAGACGGGAGCCAAACGTGGTAGCCGGCGTGAGCGGGCGACCTCCTGTTGAAGACGGAGCTCCTGTTGTCTTTCCGCAAACCGAATGTCTATTCGAGAGGCCAACTGAATTAGTTCATCCAGAGTAGACGGAAGATCCCGACCAGCGAGCTCATCCTTAATATGGCCCGAGAGACCTTGCCAGAAGGTTGCCACCAGGGCCTCATTATTCCACTTCAGTTCAGAGGCAAGGGTGCGGAACTGCACGGAGTAGTGACCCACAGTGGAGTCGCCCTGACGGAGACGGAGCAAAGCCGCCGCCGCGGAGGAGGCACGGCCAGGTTCCTCAAAGACGGTGCGGAACCCCTGGAGGAAGGTTTGTAGATTCGCCGTCTGTGGATCACCTCGGTCCCATAACGGAGTGGCCCAGGCCAAGGCTTCCCCCGACAAGAGGCTAATAACAAAGGCCACCTTAGCCCGCTCGGTGGGGAAGTGGTGCCCCAAAATCTCCAGGTGGATGGAGCACTGACAGATGAAGCCACGGCATTTCCTGGGATCTCCATCAAAGCGTGACGGAAGCGGCAGCTGCAGAGAAGGTCCAGGTACGGGAGCAACTGGTGCCGGCGGGGCAGCGCCCGTCGCAGGCGATGGTAGGCGAGCTGCTAGGTTCTGCATCATGGCGGTGAGCTGGTCAATACGCTGGCACTGCTGGACGACAGCCGTTGAGACATCACGAAGTACAGGTAAGGGTACCCTGGCGGAATCCATGGCCAGTCCGTACTGTAACGGGTACGGTGGATTCGCTGGACCCCCGCAAGCGATGATACCTAAGCCACGCCAGGGAACGGAATCTAAGTAGCCCCCGGTTTTCACCAGAGCCCGCCGCAAAGCGGGATGGACTTGCTGCGGCGTGAGACTACCAGGTCGTTACCCCTGACGTGACTTGCTTGCGGAGGCGGCCGGGGTACTGCGTGGTACAAAATCGTAATCCAGAGGCGAAGTCGGGGACAGGCAGAAGGTCAGGGCAGGCAGCAGAGGTTCGTGGTCAGAGGCGGGCGGAAGGTCAGGGCAGGCGGCAAGCAGGCAAGGTCTGGAAACGTGGCGGACGGACTGGTACACGGGTAAGCAATACGGACACTAAGGCACACCAAACACTCTCTAAGCACACCAACGGACTGGCAGGAAGTGCAGGGGGCGTACCGCTAAAATAGAACCAGCGCCTGATAATTGACCAATTATCGGGGCGCTGGCCCTTTAAATCTAGAGAAGCCGGCGCGCGCACGCCTAAAGCACAGGGCACGCGCCCGGCGGCTAGGACAGGCGGGGACAGCGTTCACCGGAGCGTGGACGGGTAAGGGGAGCGGCGCTGGGGCCGGGACAGGAGCGGGGTGGTCGCGGGCAGCTGCAGCCGCCGCACCGGAGCCCCTGCGGCCGCGGGGGGCAGCAGAGCCCGCGACCCCCGTGACAGCTGCCACCTCCACACTCTGTCATTGTGCCACTCTGTGGCCTACTGATGCTGCTGCCACCTCCTCAATCTGTCATTTGCCACTCTGTGGGCTACTGATGCTGCTGACACCTCCACACTGTGATTGTGCCACTCTGTGGCCTACTCATGCTGCTGCCAACTGACCACTGTCTCACTGGAACACCCTGTGGTTTCCTAATGCTGTTTCCACCCTCCACCATTCTATGACATTGCCACTATGTTTGCTTTTCCCCTTCTTTTCACCTGTCAGAAGGAATGGGAAGGATCAGGATTGTCTAGCCAAAAGCAGGAGTGGATACAGAACACAGAAGACATGCAAATATCCCATTTAGTGGTCATCTCTGTTTTGGATCAACTCCCGTTTGTTTTTGGCTTTAGAAATACTAATGGATTATTGACCGATTGAAAGCGGGCACTGACAGATGAAAGGAAGGGCAAAATGATCAGAGACGTTTATGCAAAATTACTGCCAACACCCTCTCCACTCATTTGGGGGGCCTCTACATGTATCATTGTTTAACAGAACAGGTTCTGTCATATTCCGTGGAAGCATCTGGTGACAGTGTAAAACTCTGGCCTCGTGGAGTGACTCCTGCTGTGACGTCCCCTTACTGTGCTGCGAACTGTGCCGGCTCCAGGAACCTACTATTGTGTTCTTTGACGCTATTGTAGTATCTTAGCCCTCAGCTCGTTTCTTTCCAGCTGGCGCTGACATGACTTTGTCAGGCTGCGTTCCCACTTCAGTTTTTTGGTCAGTTTTGCCCCTGTAAGTGCCCAGGGAATTTTAGAGTGAAGCGATTCTAAGAGCGGTGGCTGTCATGTGCGTGTCATACTAAAACACAGCATTGTATGAAGACCAAACCATGCTCCCTATGCATATTTGAGCATGGCACAACGTTCTACAACACCCTACAGGCTCTCTGCAGCCAGGAAATAGCTGTTTTTAAGGCGGTTCGCTGCAAATGAATTCGGGTCGAAACGAATTTTGACAGAAAATTCGGCAGACTCAGCGAATCGAATTTTTGAGAAATTCGCCCATCTCTAATATTAAGTATAAACGTAGCTCAACATAGCCAAAAGCTGTAAGATCTAGATACTCACATTCAAAACCTGGAAGACGCTGCAAATAATACTAAAATATTCTTTCAAACATTCAATTATGGAGAACAAGGACTCGCTGACAAAATTGACACCCTAGAAAATATATCTCGGTGCAATAATCCCCAAATCATTTCCATTCTCTTCTCAGGCCTAATGCTCAGGCCCTATTCACTGACCTCTGTGCTGAAGACCTGGCCACTCACTTCAAAGAGAAAATTGACAATATCCTACAAAATATATCTCAGTCCCCAAATAATACCCACCCTATCCCCTCCCGCATGTCCTCTAGTCTGCTCTTAGCCCTTGACCCGGTGATAGAGGAAGAAGTATCCAGGCTTTTTTCTGGTCACCCCACTTCCTGCTCTAGTGACCCCATTCCCTCCCACCTTGTCCAGTCCATTTCTCCAGCTGTCCTCTCTCACCTTACTACAATCTGTAACCTCTCTCTCCACTGGGATCTTTACATCCGCCTTTAAACACGCCATCAGAAACCCTTTACTTAAAAAGCCCACTCTGTACCCGTACTGTACTGCTAATTACCGACCAGTCTCTAATCTGCCCTTCATATCTAAATTCCTAGAATGCATGGTCTACTCTCGCCTAACTTGCTACCTCTCTGCTATCTCCCTTCTCGACCCTCTACAATCCGGTTTCTGCACTTTTCACTCCACAGAAAGTGCTCTAGCTAAAGTCTCAAACGACCTCCTCACTGCTAAATCTCAGGGCAGCTATTCATTGTTGCGTTTTCTGGATCTCTCTGCAGCATTTGACACTGTTGATCACCATCTTCTCCTCAATATGCTCAGTGCCATTGACACCGCTCTGTCTTGGTTTTCATCTAACCTCTCTGACCGCTCCTTTAGTGTCTCATTTTCCAGTTCTACCTCCTCTCATTTTACTCTTGCTGTTGGGGTTCCTCAGGGAAGAGTTCTAGGTCCTCACCTCTTGTCACTCTACACAGCTCCCATTGGCCAAATCATCTGGAGATTTGGCTTCCAGTACCATCTCTACGCTGATGACACTCCTTGTCCCGTGACATCACACCAGTGACTGTCTGTCCGCTGTCTCTGACATGTGTCCTCTCTCTATCTTAAACTAAACCTCACTAAAACGGAACATCCCACCGTCTACTAACCAACCCCCTTCTGCTTTTTCTGTTTCCATGTGTGGTACTACCATAACTCCTAGGCAGCAGGTTAGTTGTCTTGGGGTTATACTAGATTCCGATCTGTCCTTTATCCCCTATTTTCAATCCCTTGACCACTCCTGTCACCTGCACCTCAAGAACATCTCCAGAATCCGTCCTTTTCTTACTGTGAAAACGCCGTCTCATATTACTGCTCTTATTCTTTCTCGTCTTGATTACTGTAACTCCCTGCTTATCAGTCTCCCTCTCTGTTAACTCTCCCCTCTCCAATCTGGCGTGAATGCAGCAGCCAGGCTTATCTTTCTTTCCAGCCATGAAACTGATGCCTCTACCCTGTGTCAGTTACTGCATAAAGTTGCCCATTCAGTACAGATTACAACAGAAACTCATCACTCTTACCCATAAGGCTCTCCACAGCGCTGCACCCCCCTATATCTCCTCCCTCACCTCTATCTACCACCCTACCCTGTCTCTCCGCTCTGCTCATGAACTTAGACTACATGTCTCAGTTATCTGAACCTCCCATGTCTCCAAGATTTTTCATGTACGGCACCAGTTCTCTGGAACAAGCTACCCTGTACAATCAGGCACACTCATAACCCCCCAAAGCTTTAAGAGTGCCCTGAGAATATATCTTCTTTGGCAGGCCTATCAAGATCCCTAATTGGTAACTTCCCCGCTTTCTGTCGCACACACTTCTGTCACTCCCTGCACTTGGGCATTCACTGGCACTTATTTGTATATAGATGTATGGTCTGGGTAGCAGGTTCACCCACATTTTTATGTAAACCACCCCTTATTTGTGCAACATGGCTGGACCACTGTCTAAAACTCACCCTTTGTCTCACTCATACACCCTAAAAGATTGCAAGCTCTTGCAAGCCAGACCCTCACACCTTGTATCTGATCTGTAAGTAACTTTTTCTGTATTATGTTTCTTTTTTGTTTGTACTTATACCCCCTAAATTGTAAAGTGCTGTGGAATATGTTGGCGATATATAAATGAAGATGATTATTATTATTAAATCATTGGTGCGCCAGAAAATAGTCCACAAAAGGATATAATGCCTTTATGTGCGCAAATTTTACCTGCAGCCTTGGGATTGCAGTATCAATACAAAGTAGAAAGTGTGCACTGTCTAGGACCTGACACGAGACTATTCTACATCTACCAATCAATCAAAGGAATATAGGTCCAAAGCTAACAGCTTGGCCTATTATAGTGAAATATCTGAATTACAATGATAAGGCGATTCTCAGGGGCGTAACTAGAGAAGCCGGGGCCCCAAAGCAAACTTTTGGATGGGGCCCCCTACCCCCCCCCATCCTCGCCCACCTCCCTGAACACGACCATGTACCAGGACATGCTGTTAGATAATGTAGATAATACAAGGGGTAAATACCTCACCCTACATATCACCATCATACTGCTACCAAACAAATCCACTATACCAAGACCAACATTACCAATAACTCTACTACATATGGACCTGATTATACCGCCAGAACACGACCACAAATTACCACCACATAGTGACTGAATAATGCCCCTACACTATTACTGATCAGTACACAAAGACCAACAGTACCGCCATATAGTGACCATATAGTGGTAGACACCAGTGTACACAGGCTCTGCAGACTATATATAACCACCATACAGTGACCATATAGTGGTATATACCAGTGTAGACAGACTCTGTAGACTGTATATAACCACCATACAGTGACCATATAGTGGTATATATCAGTGTACACAGCCTGTGCAGACATATGTGATTACAGTGTAGTTAAATCTTGTGACTCACAGGTGACGTCTCTCTGACCAGTCGTTGACTTTCCCTTTTGTTCTGCATCCCGTCCAGACCTTCATGATGACGTCTCCCGGCCACTTGTCCCTGCAGATTTAGACACAAATATCTTAGAATCCTGACTTTTCCAGCACCTGCCCCCCTGGCTATATGGGGTCCATTTAGGCAGGCAGGTTTAAATAGGATATATGGGGCCCCAAATAGGCAAGGTTTAGGTAGCCAATAGAGTGCCCATATAGGCAGGCAGGGTTTAGGTAGCTATAGGGAGCCATACAGGTAGACAGGGGTTAGGTGGGCTATAGGGGCCATATAGGTAGGGTTTAGGCAGCTAAAGGGGCCCCATATAAGTAGACAGGGGAGCTATAGGGGCTATATAGGCAGACAGGCTTCACGGTAGCTATAGGGCTATTCAGGCAGGCAGACTTGGAGCTATATAGGCAGCCTTTAGGGGGCAGCCTGGTGGGGTGTACAGGCAGGCTTAGGGGGTGTACAGAAAGGCTTAGGGGCTGTACAGGGAGGCTTAGGGGGTGTACAGGGAGGCTAGGGGGTGTACAGAGGCTTGGGGGAATACAGGGAGGCTAGGGGGTATACAGGGGCTGTATAGGCAGGCAGGCAGGCTAGGGGGCTGTATAGGCAGGCAGGCTAGGGGGTGTATAGGTAGCCCTAGGGCTGTATAGGGGCAGCTAGGATTATAGGCAGGCAGGCTAAGGGGTGTATAGGCAGGCAGGCTAGGGGGCTGTATAGGCAGGCAGGCTAGGGGGCTGTATAGGCAGGCAGGCTAGGGGGTGTATAGGTAGCCCTAGGGGGCTGTATAGGCAGGCAGGCTAGGGGGTGTATAGGTAGCCCTAGGGGGCTGTATAGGCAGGCAGGCTAGGGGGCTGTATAGGCAGGCAGGCTAGGGGGCTGTAATAGGCAGGCAGGCTAGGGGGCTGTATAGGCAGGCAGGCTAGGGGGCTGTAATAGGCAGGCAGGCTAGGGGGCTGTAATAGGCAGGCAGGCTAGGGGGCTGTATAGGCAGGCAGGCTAGGGGGCTGTATAGGCAGGCAGGCTAGGGGGCTGTAATAGGCAGGCAGGCTAGGGGGCTGTATAGGCAGGCAGGCTAGGGGGCTGTAATAGGCAGGCAGGCTAGGGGGTGTATAGGCAGGCTAGGGGCAGGTAAAATAATAAAAAGTTTACTCACCTTGGTCCACGCTCCCCCGATGCGCTGCTAGCTTCGGCAAGCGTTGCCTCTGAACGCTCGGGCCGGGGGGCCCGGGCATTCAGAGACAGTATGCGCCGGGCCCCGCAGCTCCCCGCCCGCTGCAGTGAACTGTTATGTTCACTGCCGGCGGGCACAGGAGCGTCATTACCGGGGTAGCGGACGCGGTAGCAGCTGCCTCGGGCCACCCCTAAGCGCAGGGGCCCCGTAGCAACTGCTACCCCTGCTACCCTGGTAGTTACGCCCCTGGCGATTCCTAAGAATTTGAAACACCACAATGGCACTTTGCAATTACAAACCTTTAAAATCCTTATATTTGGGGATTTTTCTGTGGAAGTAACTAAGAAAAGAAGAGACTTTGCCCTGTCATGCACCACCTAACGTCACAAAAAATAAATAAATTTGCTTTTCTGTATACAGCTACAATGATAGCATGGTGATATCTTTTTCAAGCTCGGAAGAGGCATCTACAGCACTTGAGCAACACACCAGATAAAATCACACAGGGGATCACCCTCAACGTCTGAGAAGGACTGGACTTTTCCTGAGGAAGACAATAAAAGCCTTAACTGCTACTGAGCCTCTGTTTCCAAGAGAACGGAGACCGCAATATACGCAATATATCAACTGGTGGACCATAACTTAATCTGTTTGATTAACCAGTCCAACCAGCTGAGTAATCTATTGTTTATATACTGCACTGTGTTTCATATTGAGAATTGTCATGATCTCATGTGTTTGCATTTTCCTCTCTCAATGCAAGTTCGCAGGGGTTAACAAAATTAACCACTTTGATTTGTGTTTAGTTACTAACAGGGCTGTGAAGTTGGTAAGCCAAAGATCCCACTTCCTCATATATTGCGCATGTTTAAGTAATAACTTGACTGTACTAAAATGGAAACATCAGGCTTTTTATCATTATTATTATGATACAGTAATCAAGCTACTTAGGTGGAACATACACTGATGTAGTGCGAAGAGATTTATTGACCATCCGGAATCCATATTGACAGTATCACTCTAAGAATTATAGATGATAATAGCTAGTCTTTAAGCTGTAATTTTCCTAGCGCTTGGTAAATGTTTGTGAGAAACAGTATATTGACACAGAGGTTTGTTATCAGGGTCTCTCACATGACCGTTGTTGTGGGAGCCTTGTACCAAGTAGCCACATAGCTCTGTGCGGGTGTAAACAATTACTACCCAGCGATGTTTAGAGGAAAATCATGGGAACCAATGTGTTCATGGTTCAGGGTCGCTCGGCATCTAGTCATGGGTTTTTTCCAGTGCCAGGTTAACCTCTTAAGAACTTGCCATTTGAAGGAGGGAGGCCTTATACTGGAAAAGTACTGATCTGTCAGCTTGCGTAACACTTGGTTACGCAGGCATTGTTTCAAGTAAGATATAAGCTGGGAAAGTTTGCTGCGAAGTTAGAAGTAGCTGTACCTGTGGCTAAAGAGGGACGCCTCAACGCCACAGTGTGGATACCCAGGTAGATCTCTCTATCTCGCTGCCCCTTCTCCCAGCTGTATGATACTGATAGATGAAGCTGATAAGATGCCTGGTGGAGCTTGGACCTGTATATGGGGACACCCGAAAGGTGTTGATCTCAGGATTATCTCTCTATCTTCGCTGGTCCGTGTTACCAGCTGATGCCAATAGATGATGCTTATAAGATGCCTGATGAAGCTTTGACCTATATAGATGTGATGTGAGTATTTGTAATCCTTATTATGCGTGCTTTGCCTTTTGCAACCAATATTACGCATGCCTTGCCTTTATAATCTATATTATGCAAAAGTATATACAATATCACACTATCTTCTTGTAGTTTTAATGTAATCATTGAGTTTACTCATATAATAAAGTAAATAAAGCATTGGATGTTGCCTTCTTTAAAGCCGTATCGGACCCACACAAAAAGGGTTGGCAAAACATTTGGTAACCAGAATGTGTTAAACATACGGCAGAAGGTTTTCCTTATTAAGGGATGTTGATAGTGACCCCCTGACCTTAAAAAGCCGACTTTAGCAAAATACTGATAATCCGGACTATGGTGAAAATAACACATGGAAAAAGGTTTTTCTGATTAAGGAGTGTTGATAGCGACCTCTGCCCTTAAAAAGCAGATTTTAGCAAAATTCTAATAATCCGAATATGGTGAAAAACACATGGAAAAGGGTTTTTTCTGATTAGGGAGTGTTGATCGTGACCTCCTGCCCTTAAAAAGCAGATTTTAGCAAAATTCTAATAATCCGGAATATGGTGTAAAACACATGGAAAAAGGGTTTTCTGAATAAGGGAGTGTTGATAGTGACCTCCTGACCTTAAAAAGCAGTATTTTAGGCAAATTCAGATAATCCGGATTATGGTGAAAAACACATGGAAAAAGGTTTTTCTGATTAAGGGAGTGTTGATAGCGACCTCCTGCCCTTAAAAAGCAGATTTTAGCAAAATTCTGATAATCCGGAATATGGTGTAAAACACATGGAAAAAGGTTTTTCTGATTAAGGGAGTGTTGATAGCGACCTCCTGAACTTAAAAAACAGATTTTAGCAAGATTCCAATAGTCTGGAATTTTGAACCTCCATCCAATAATCCGGAATATAGTGTGAAATTGTGTAAAACATGTCTCTCTTTAAGAAGAAGAAGAGGTTGTAAATATAGCTGTTGATATTTCAGGCTGGGAGCAGGCTCCCTATTGTGTTTTGGCCAATAAGTGGCTGCAATTTGTTGCATTGAGTGAATCACGGGATAAGTGTATAAAAGATGCTGAACCAACTAATGTGGTCACGCATTTGCAAAGGGTAAAAATTGAAAGGAACAAGGAATTGAATGCTACTACATTCAAGTCCTTAAGAAGTTGGATTTTGTAATGTGATTATAGGAAACAGAATAAAGAACAAATTTAGTTCTTTAAAAAAAAAAACAGGAGAGGCAAAAAAAAGTAAGTAATGTAGTAGTGAAAAAGCAAGTGAGATAGAAATTTAGAGATGTTTTAAATACACATTTTAGGAAAATAGCAATCCGGTATACAAGAGACCCTTATAATAGCTAAGACTCAGGTCTCTTTATCTGGCATGTTATCTTTAGAGAAACACATGCAGTGTATACATATTAGAAGTGATTTTATGTGCCTAGATAAGCAGTATGAAAGCTTTATTGTCTCCAAACTGATGTGTAGAGTCTGATGTCCGGTCTATGGAGTTACTATTTTAGACGGGTTCAGTTCTGTGTTCAGAGTCAAATGTTGTCATATGTTTGGATTTCATTGTTTGTAAATTTGTTCTTGTGTTGTGTTCTATGTTGCAAGAATGTTTGAGCCACCGGAGAATGTGTAGATTTTGATTGTGCGGCATTTATTTGTATGGTTCTGTCCGGTCTCTGTAACATAGAGACTTCTAATGGAATAATTAAGGTATAGGTATACAAAACTTGATGTACAACCTATAAATGTTCCCGGGAGTGTATAGCCTTGAGTGTGGGATAAAATTCTTGTCTTTGGTCAGTAGATAAGAACAGTTTGCAGCTCATTACACTGCAAGGATATGTACTTGTAGAAAGTATATTTACATCTGGAAAGTTTAGACGGCCGCATATTGTGAATGGACTGAGTTTACTATTTAATATAAGAGATATTACTTATGACTGACATTTTGTGTGTTTTGTTCCAGGCAAATCTTCCTGATATATTGGAGTTAATTGTTCTTTATTGAAGGAAAAAGTTGTTTGTGTGTAATTGACGTGTTTTTGTTTTTACAGGTAATTAGGTAACAGGTCTGTAGACGATGTATGGAACATAGAGAATATACTTGTGTAAGCATATATTGTAAGCATATATAATGTATGTCATGTCTGGTTTAAAAGTGACCTATAGTTGTGATATAAAGGATATCCTCTTAAATTGGCTTCTGTTAAAGATAAATCCACGTGGTATTTACTGAGCTCATTTTTGATACCTTGCATTGTGCACACATTTTAGTTTTGAAAAAGTTTTTGTTGTCATGTTGTTTTTATGGACGCCTTTTGCTAATGTTTGCTTTCCCTTCCCCGAACGTTGAATTGTCTGGGGGTGTGGGATTAATTTTCTGTTTATTTGCAGGAGTGGAGAAAAAAAAAAGATTTCTAGTGATCCACTGATATCTAATACAAGTCATCAGCGCTATCACTTGTTGAAATCAAGCCCCGGGGCATAGGAAAAGTTAACCCTGAGTTTATTTGGTAGTACTACTGGGTTTTTGGTAAAAATTAGATTTTAGGTCAATGTGTTCCCAAATGTAACACAACTGTGCACTCCTTATTAGATAATTTTTTGTTTGGAGCTCCAATTTATAAAGAGTTAACAAAGAATTAACAAAGGGGAGACACCAGTGCGTTTCCCCAGTCAGTGTGATGTGATGGGCTTGTGATGTGTTGTTTGTTTCATGTTTTTTGTTGTGATGTCTATTGCGCATTGCGACTAACCTGTTGATTGTTTTGAATACTAAATGGTCAATGTCATATTGCATGATAAGCTGTGTCTTTTCTTTGTTGCATGTTAATCTGTCCCTAGAGAGTAAAGGCCTGAGTAAAAACACAAGAATACTCTAGGGCAAATATTAATAAGTGAAGAATAGTTAATTGTTAAATAAGATGCCATGATGTAATGGGAATTTATGACATAGAAGGTATTAGGGGTTTTATGCTAATATCCAGTGAAAGAATATTTGGAGAGGGCAGGAACAGTTTCCATATCTTTTGGTTTAGAAGCAGTAAAATGGTTGACTGTGTTCTGTACTAGCCCATACAAAATGGGGGGTGATCATTTTACTTCATGGCAAAATTGTTTATCTGAGAAGATAAATGTCGAGGAAAAAAAAAAAAAGGAATCGAGTGATATTAGTTTATAACAGCTGTGATATGTGCACTCCAGTATGAGTGGAAAAATATTTTGGTTCCACTCACTCTTTAAAAGATGGTGCAAGAATTTGAGTAAACACATGAGTGATAAAGGCCCTCAGAGCCTGTTAGAAGTTATTGCTAAGGGCCAAAATCTTTATGAGGAAAACAAGAAGAACAAACAGAGTTATCTCAGAGAATAATAAGTCTGTTCTTTCTTTTCAGTATCCAATCCAAACTTGGAGACGGTGGTTGATCGGTATCGCAGGCATGGTCCTATTGGTCTCTGTTATTGCATAATCGTTGCATCAACAAAGAGAGGAAGTGCCAGTCAAGGAGAATATGGCATTTTGGATAATTAAACAGTATCTTTATTTGGCACAATTGATGAACATTTTTGTAGACCATAATTGCTACTGCTTCTGATATACTAGAGACTTGCATGGTAGCTGTACCAACCCCCTTGCAACTATGGACAAAATGTATAGGGGGGTCTGTCCAAGAAAAGGAGATTGAAGATGGAGATGTGATCCAGAATTATACATACCATTCATATTATGCTTGTATAATCTGTACTGGAGAGGATTTCCTTGCTGAAGATATGATATATAGACTCAAAATATTACATCCGCTGAATTATGCTATCAAATGATTTCTAATCCAAATAAGATAGGGAAATGTCAGCAAATAAAAATAGGAGGTGAAAAAAAAAAAGGAGGCATAATGAAAATTATATATGGATTCTGAAGGGTCAAGGGTGGATTTATTGACCATTTAGAGTCCATATTGACAGTCAGAAATTCTAGGGTTACCCCTTATGCTTGTAGGATCCCCTGCCGTAGCTGCATATGCTGCTAAGGCCTTAAGGGAGATTATCTTGCCTGGTAGCTAGATCAATAAATACTACCAGTAGAGCCTAAGAAGATATAGTATTAGATACACAAAGCTATCAAAAAGCTATTATACAGAATAGAGAGGCAAGAGATTATTTGTTATTAATTCACCACCAGGATTTGCAGTCCCAGATGGATCAGTTCACATCACACAGAGTAATGGTAAATGGTGGGATTGGTTATTTTCCTGGTTACCTGATCTTGGTCATTTACGCTATATTTTAGAAGTACTCGCTATAGTTTGTGCCTGCATTGCATTATGCTGCTGTATACAGTGTATTCCTTCTCTTAAAGCAATATGTTGCTCATCTGCTGAAGCTATTCCCTTGGGATATGGTGTTGTATATAGATAAAATATGGATTGTGGATGGTCAAGGGTGGAATGTAGTGCTAAGAGATTTATTGACCATCCGGAATCCATATTGACAGTATCACTTTAAGAATTATAGATGATCATAGCTAGTCTTTAAGCTGTAATTTTCCTAGCGCTTAGTAAATGTTTGTGAGAAACAGTATATTGACACAGAGGTTTGTTATTAGGGTCTCTCACATGACTGTTGTTGTGGGAGCCTTGTACCAAGTAGCCACATAGCTCTGTGCTGGTGTAAACAATTACTACCCAGCGATGTTTAGAGGAAAATCATGGGAACCAATGTGTTCATGGTTCAGGGTCGCTCGGCATCTAGTCATGGGTTTTTTCCAGTGCCAGGTTAACCTCTTAAGAACTTGCCATTTGAAGGAGGGAGGCCTTATACTGGAAAAGTAAGATATAAGCTGGGAAAGTTTGCTGCGAAGTTAGAAGTAGCTGTACCTGTGGGCTAAAGAGGGACGCCTCAACGCCACAGTGTGGATACCCCAGGTAGATCTCTCTATCTCGCTGGCCCCTTCTCCCAGCTGATGATACTGATAGATGAAGCTGATAAGATGCCTGGTGGAGCTTGGACCTGTATATGGGGACACCCGAAAGGTGTTGATCTCAGGATTATCTCTCTATCTTCGCTGGTCCGTGTTACCAGCTGATGCCAATAGATGATGCTTATAAGATGCCTGATGAAGCTTTGACCCATATATAGATGTGATGTGAGTATTTGTAATCCTTATTATGCGTGCTTTGCCTTTGCAACCAATATTACGCATGCCTTGCCTTTATAATCTATATTATGCAAAAGGATATACAATATCACACTATCTTCTTGTAGTTTTATGTAATCATTGAGTTACTCATACAGTAAAGTAAATAAAGCATTGGATGTTGCCTTCTTTAAAGCCGTATCGGACCCACACAAAAAGGGTTGGCAAAACATTTGGTACCAGAAGTGTTAAACATACGGCAGAAGGTTTTCCTTATTAAGGGAGTGTTGATAGTGACCTCCTGACCTTAAAAAGCATATTTTTGCAAAATTCTGATAATCCGGAATATGGTGAAAAACACATGGAAAAAGGTTTTTCTGATTAAGGGAGTGTTGATAGCGACCTCCTGCCCTTAAAAAGCAGATTTTAGCTAAATTCTGATAATCCGGAATATGGTGAAAAACACATGGAAAAAGGTTTTTCTGATTAAGGGAGTGTTGATCGTGACCTCCTGCCCTTAAAAAGCAGATTTTAGCAAAATTCTGATAATCCGGAATATGGTGTAAAACACATGGAAAAAGGGTTTTCTGATTAAGGGAGTGTTGATAGTGACCTCCTGACCTTAAAAAGCAGATTTTAGCAAAATTCAGATAATCCGGAATATGGTGAAAAATACATGGAAAAAGGTTTTTCTGATTAAGGGAGTGTTGATAGCGACCTCCTGCCCTTAAAATTAGAATCACTTAAGAAAAAAGAAACCAGGATTTGGTGGGATCACACCACATTGAGCAATTATGTGACGAAACAAATGATCCCAAGAGGACTACGAATACGTAAAAACGTCACCTCAGTCTTTCCTCAGGAATTCACGGACACATGGCAGAACATTCTATCTCAATGCTCATTCAAACTTATGGAGCTAATCATCCAATATGAAAAGAAAAAATTGGATGAATTGAAAGTTGATATTGATGCTCTGGAAAATACACTATCGGAATTACAGCATACAACTGAATATATTGAATGTAACAATGCCATGAATATCAACATCAACAAACTGGAGGAGTATATCATGAAAATAAAGAAATCGAAATTTGATAGAGACACGGATGACTATAAACGAGGAGAAGTGTATACATGGCATGGACACACCCGTAATCCTAGACCAATCTTGAAACAACAAGGATTACACAAAGAGACTGATCGACATGTTAGTTTTTCGGATATAGAGTCTGCTGCTGAGCAATCCTCTTCATCTACGTTGGATGGCTATTTGGATAACATTAACTCTATCAACGGTACACGGGCCAATACTAGGATGAATACCCGATATTATTTGAATAGCATGCAATCCCCTTTTTTACAAGAAGGACTAGGAGAGCGGGACGGAAACATAAGAGGGGGTCGCGGCAATTATCGACGCCGCAAGAGGAGAACCCGGTATTGATACCTACACATACTTTCTACAATGGACATTCGGGTACTATCCCGTGGCCTGAACTTTGCCCCAACGAACACTTTTGATGTCTTTGACACTGTCATTGACATCAATCGGTTTGCAAGGGCTCTAACCATTAAAAATCATTTTTTTTAACAGGATGATATGACACAGGATAGTACACATAATATTGTGCAAAACAATGTTGTTAGAGAGGGAGAGGCTAGTGACTTGCTAGAATTTGGAGAACTCAGAGCTATTTCAGATTTGTGTACTTTGAGAGCAGAAGGGAACATTGAATTCTCTGACCCCAATAAATTTGTTGTCTCTAATTCCCGATTTTATCCAGTGAACTCACGTCCAAACATCTTAGACACTTTCCAGGAAACAATAGAGCAAGATCTGATTCAATTAGCAATATCATCAAATAACAGAAATAAAAATCTGAGCAAACAGGAATTCATAGCCCTCAATCACCTTAAAAATGATAAATCAATCATAGTAAAGATGGCGGACAAAGGGGGGGGCCGTGGTAGTCTTGGACTCCGGCCTATATGTAAAATTAAATCTGGAGATGTTAAATGACCCCAATACTTACCGCAAATTAACAGGAGATCCGACTAAGACCTTTCAGAAATCATTGAAAAAACTTTTGATGGAAGGAACACAAATGGGAGCGTTAACATCTGATATGGCAGACAGACTCTATGTGGAATTTCCCCAAACCCCTATAATACACTCACTTCCGAAGGTACATAAGGAGGTATTTCCACCGCCATTACGCCCTATAGTCAGTGGGATAGGTTCCTTCAGCGAGAGGTTAGGTGCATGGGTGGACAATATATTGCAACCCCTGATTCCATTAATACCAGGATTTTTAAGAGACACCAAACAGGTTATAAGCATTATGGAACAAATACAATGGAAGCACAACTTTGTCTGGCTTTCATGTGATGTAACTGCACTGTACCCTTCAATGCCACATGATTTATCATTGTTGGCACTGGGTAGTTTTTTGGAGAAGTATAGTACCTATGATCCAAGGTTGAATGAGTTTCTGATTCTAGTGGTTGAATTTCTTCTAACACACAATTTTTTTTTCATTTAACAAAGAATTTTTCCTCCAGCTGAGGGGAGCTTCAATGGGGGCCAAGTTCTCCCCCTTGCTAGCTATTCGCTTTATGGCGAGGTGGGAAGAACAGTAGCTGTTTTCGGAGTCTCACAATTTTGCCTCCCCTATCAGGTGGTACGGAAGAGATATAGCCGATCTCCTCCTGATATGGGAGGGCCCCCCAGACATGGCTCTCGACTTTGTTGATTATATCAACACCAACCCTATGAATTTAAAATTTACACATTCTATACAACAGGATAAGATCGATTTCTTGGATGTATCTTTACAGGGGACTCCAAATGCAAAAGTACAGATCAGGCCTTATACTAAACCCTCTTCTTCAAACTCTATTCTCCATGCTACATCTTGTCACCCGACTCATGTGATTAATAATATACCCACCGGTGAATTAATACGAACTAAAAGGAACTGTAGTGACGAAAAGTAATTTCTGATCCAACAAGATAATGTCATTAGAAAATTGAGACTACGAGGTTATTCAGATAGGACATTACAACAGAGTGTTAGAAAGGTAGATTCGATACCAAGAGAAAGGTTGATTCACAATAGACCGAATGAGTGTAATAACAGGACAAATCAAAAATTTGAGGGAATCACGTTTAGTACCACATATTCTCCGCAGTATAGGAAGATAATAAATATTGTAAAAAAACATCTCCCCATGCTGAAAGTACATCCCCAACTACGGGCAATAATTGACAAAGGAGTTAGATTTGTTTCAAAAAAAGCTAGCAATGTGGGATCTATGATTTCCCCAAGCCTATACCTCAGCCCTGAACATACAATCGGAAAATGGCTTCAGCATAAAGGATCCTACAGATGTGGACACACCACGTGTATTACATGCCATTTTATGGAAACCGGTAATAAATTTAAATCATGCATAACTGGGAAAAACTATGATGTACATCAGTACATCAATTGTAATACCAGAAACGTAGTATATTTAATCCGGTGTGGCATTTGTCAATTACAATATGTGGGGTGTACTACCACTCACCTTAAGGTCCGCATTAGACGTCATTTGTGTGATGCCAGGAAGGATGCTTGGAGGCATGATATGTCAGCAGTCTCGAAGCACTTCATTGAAGTACACTCAGGGGATACCAGCTCTTTCCATGTAATGGGTATACAAAGAGTATTTCCACCAAGATGGGGGCAACACACGTGATGTTCTATTGAGAAATGAGGCAAAGTGGATTTTTAATTTACAAACTAGACACCCACAAGGTCTCAACATTAAATACGATATTTTATATCATTATTAATTTATATTGGGGTCGAAATAATCCTATAATCTTACGATCAAAACCTTATTCCTCTGTCCAGTCCTTTACTAAAAAAACATTCATTATACAGCTTTATACTAGTCCCGATAACATTTGTTTCTATATGTTTTTTATGTAACTTTTTTTTTGGTTTTTTATATTATGCACATATTTAAGCCAATGTATACTCTGGATGTTATAGGATTAAGTAAACCATTGAATTAATGACAGCACTACGTAACGTCCGGTTGGCTATATAAGATCGGAGTGTGGAAACACTCTCCAGACCTAGACAAAGATATTCACATATCGAAACGCGTCGGTCCGCAGCATATCGGGCATGATCTAGTGCTACCCCGTTGCGTGGTGGTTGTGTTTTATGTATCATGGACACTTGCCCCTGCCGCATGAATGTAAGTTTTTAATCACATATTTTTCTACTAAAGATGTGGAATTTTAAATCGTCTGCAAGAGTACCCGTCTTACTACATCAGTCAACAATACATTGAAGGTGGATGCTGGTTTTGTGTGTTTTTCTCTCAATAGTAGTGGGCCGGTGGAGTTTCCGGCTTTCCGTGCATTCACACACCTGAGCAATCCTAATGGATCAAAGGAGAAGCTGAACAAACTCTGGTATATATAGATGTGATGTGAGTATTTGTAATCCTTATTATGCGTGCTTTGCCTTTGTAACCAATATTATGCATGCCTTGCCTTTATAATCTATATTATGCAAAAGTATATACAATATCACACTATCTTCTTGTAGTTTTATGTAATCATTGAGTTACTCATACAGTAAAGTAAATAAAGCTTTGGATGTTGCCTTCTTTAAAGCCGTATCGTACCCACACAAAAAGGGTTGGCAAAACAACTGACAAGCAAAATGGTAACAATGTTTTGAACTTTTGACTTTCAGGCTTCATATGTCACCATCCTCTACAGCTTTGAAGGAAAATTTTAAAAATTTTGTAAACACACCTTGGATATCTATACAAAAAATTTGACTTTAAAGTTTTTAGTTATCTTTTTCCCCAGTTTTTTGTATGTAATCATTGTTATGTTTGTTCCTAAAAATAAAAATGTTTAATTTTTCCTATTTTGTTAGTATTTGGAAAAATTAACCTTTGTTTTTCAATATGCTTGTCCTTTGGGCTCTCGATCAGTTCAAGCTGTTTGACCAAAATTATTCCCGGGTCTCTTCTTCACCCCCCAAAAGTTGGTGCTAGGACTTGGGGTTTTATAAATAACTTTTTCTTAACTCTACCCAAGTTTTTCATTGGGTTGGAGGTTGGTAACTGGGGACGCCATTCCCAGCAACTTTTCTTCATTGCATTAAACCCCTTCCTTTTCCAAACCTTGACGTATGTTCGAGTTTTGTCCTTTTATCCCATAATACTTGATTTTGAATAAGGGCATCTTGTAGGAGACTACTTTTCCAGCATTAAAATCTCGCTCAATCCTGGTCAAGTATCCAACATCTTTGGCTGTGAAACAACCCAATATCATCAGGTTTCCTCCATCGAACTTTCTTAAATTTTTCAACCAGTTAGCCCCATTCTTCCAAACCTATTTGCATCCATCAGAGCCCGGTTTATTGACTTTCATCTCATTGCTCCAAATCACCCATTTCCAATCTTGAATTTTTCATGCTTTTTGAATGGATGGATGGACTTCATTTCATATTCTTTCAGCTATTATGGCCTCACATGATGCAATTTTTTCAAATTTTTGGCCAAAAAAGGGCTGCTCCGATGAGCTTTCCTTTTCCTGGGAAATCTTCTTCATGGGGTGGTCGACCAGTGCCTTTTGCTTTGGGAATTTACCTAAAGGACACACGAGTTTAGGAAATTTTAGAACAGGGTTTTTTTTTTGTATTTTACAAGAAGAAAAAAGATTTTTCCCCACCAGGGCAAAACAGAAAAATTGTAGTTAAGGGACAAGAAACTGCTAAATAAGATTGTAAAAAAATGCGGTAAAATTGTGTTGGGGAAAGTTTAAATGGGGGAGTCCCATTTCAAAGCTGTGTGGTGGTGAATTTAAGAGAAGAAAATCAAAGTTCAAAACATTGTTACCCTTTTTGGGTTGTCGTAGGATGGGCAAATTTTTTACGAAGTGGGGAAATTTGTTTAGGAAATTTTAGGAAAAAATTTGGTTTGAAGTCGAAGTTTGGGGTACTTCGCCCAGTGAAGAAGTGTGTTTTGATTGATAAAATGGCTGCGTGCACATGGCGTTAAATGGGGCAAAGGGGAACTCGGGGAGGAAGAAGGGCATGCCTGATGATTGAGAATAAACCCCAATCAAGTGGCAGGATTCTGTGACGTCACGCACTATAAATCCGGGCGCGATGCGGGGGAGCTCAACCACTCTATGTACTGATTGGGGAAAAGGTGCTGCCACGGCTGCTAATATATCTTTCAAAAAACTTTTTTTAACAGCGTTTTTTGGGGGGTGTCCAGCTTGCTCAGAGACTGCTTGTTTAACGTTCTAATTCGATTTGTGGGGTATTTCAATAAGTCCAGTGTGCGTCCAATCAGCTGCTTTTCTTTTTAAAATGCTATTGATCACAGCACATTGAATATCCAAGGGTTATCAAAGCCTGTTCCTGTTGTTTTATTTAAAAAACAGGTTTTTACAATCGAAATCCCACTTCATTTTTGGTTGGTCAATTCTTTTGCACAATTTACTCCAGGGTTAATTAAGGTTTGTTTGTGTTGTGGTGACTAAAAAAAACCGTCTTTTTCACCCCAAAAAAAAGTCTTTTTTCCCGTAGCAAATTCTAACCAAGGTTAAAAACAAGTTTTTCTGTTTTTCTGTAGTAAAATACACGTCATTGTAACATGCACAAAGCTGGTGTTTTGGTTTTCTCAATTCTTTTGCGCAATTTACATCCAGGGGTTAATTAAGGGTTGTTCGGCAGTTGTACTCAGTAACAGAAACTTTGATTTTCACCGCCACAGAAGAAATTCTGTAGCATAATTCATATACGAAGAGTTTTTAAACGGCACATACAAGTCAATTTTTCCTGGCCATTTGTGGAGCGCAATTTATATCCAAGGGTTACCCCGCTTGTTCTGGGGATTTTGGGGTCAAATCAGGGTTTTGTATTTTTTCATATACAGATATCTTCATAAAAAAGTGTCGTACATTTTAGAACAAACAGTAGTAGCAAGAGGTGGCAGGCTCTTCACCTCAAGTGGAGAGGCAGAAATATTCCTGGAGCAGGCCCAGGTCGCGCACGAAGGGGACGTCGCAAAAAAGGGGTCCAGGGTTTAGGCCGACTGCCCGGGTCATCTAGGGCCGAGTGTTGTTCAGAACCCAAATGGTTCTTGATTGGTTGTAGGTCACCCACTTCCCCCCCGATGCATAGCAACCCCTGCCAAAGTCATGGGAACTTTTCAGAAAAAAAACCCTTAGTTGGCATGGCCCCAGGAGCGGGTCGCGGCCCTCACCTGTCCTCCCCGCCTCGTCCCCCCGGTTCCTCAGAGGTTACTGGGGCGGGCCCAGAGTATAAGCGGGTGAACTTTTGGGAGGGCAGTCAGCAGCTACTTGATTGAAGAAATGGGGCCAATATCCCCTGCTTTTTGTATAGGGGCAAAGTATAGATGTGGGGAGTGGCATGGGAGGGGCATGTTGTGAGGGGGGACCTTGCATACCAAGACCATTTATGAGGACACGGTGCGATGAAACACAAATAGATTTATGTAGCCCCACCGCCTTGGGAGCCAGGTGAAGCATGGGGGGGGGGGGGGGGTTTTCTCGTCGTCAGGAGAAGAAAGGGGGTCATTGCGCGTAGGGAGCGGCGCAGCCAACAAGTGGGTTCTGTGGCCGTGAGTCAGCGGGAGCAGAGTGTGGGGTCAGGAGCCAAGCGGCCTGGGGTAGAAAACCCCGCTTCGCAATCAAGAAAGTAGCGGGCCCGGGGGCTCAGCGAGGCAAACGGCGGTAGTATCACTCAGGCGGGGCGTTTGGGGGTTTAAAATCAGCTACTCGGCGGTGTGGGAATTCTTGGTAGGGGGAAACCCGAGGAGCCAATTTTGGGATATTTAGAATTGTGGCCAGAAAGTGAAGCGTGGGCCGGGATCTAACTTGGCACCGGCCCTGCGGGCAACACATGCAGGTCACCATCCGGTGGCCTGGGGCAATTGGCTCAGAGTGGTGGTCCATCCTGCCCCTGCAGCAGCAGCAGGGCCGTGGCAGCATGCCATTCGCCAGTCAAGGCTCCACCCCCTCTGCAAAGGGAGCTGTTTTTCTTTGCCATCATCTCCTGCTCCTCGCTACTCTGGCCCCAGCAGTCTTAGCGAGGCATTGAAAAGGACAACGTATGCTCCAACCATCCTAGGTGAGCAGCTAACCGTGCTCCCGTCCCAAGCTGTTGGTACTGCAGTCCCCCCTTTTCCCAAAAGGGGACTCTGCACATTCGGGAAATAAGGGTTTGTGCCGGGCCAAGACGGGGAGTTCCCAAACCGTAATTTTTTTTTCCCAAAAAGGGGTACCAGCACTTATAAAAAAGTGAAAAGAAGGGGGGCCGGCCTTGAATTATCGGGTTTGTTCCAAGGGCATGGCAGCGGGGACGTCTGGAGCGTAACTCGGTCAGTAGTTATGTCCTTTTCGGCACTTGGGTTTAATGTGTTCCTGCCCAGGCACCCAACAAATTGAAGGGAGGCGCTTTCTCCTCCCCGTTGTCAAACTGCGGCTCCGCGCCAATGTCCGCCTCCTCCTCCTCAAAACCCCCACCCCATCTCAGCCTCCCCAAAATACTGCTCCATCATACCACATGTGTAGGGGCACATGGTGTACGCTTTTACATCTGGTTGCCTCGGCGAACAAAGTACACAGGGGAGGGAATGTCCGTCATGCAGCAAGAAATCGATGTGGGGTTTTCCCCGGGCCCAAATGCAAATCGGAACCATGGTGCGGACAATGGGAGGAACATGGTGTCCACGCTGCACTGAGAAGGGAGGTCCTGCGCCCTCATGGCGCAGGTTCAATCTGGTTGTGAAAAAGGTTCCGAAGTCTTTCCCCCGATCTTCAGGATTCTGGAAAAAAAGCAGAAATGTGCATAAACCCTTTATCCCTTCCTAAAAGCCAGGGGCCCCTCCTCGAGTTGCAGCGGTAGAATTGCCTCCCCCAAAACCTCTGATATGCGTGTTTCACCGTTTGGGGAATCCAGCCTGCAATGTTGGACCGATGTATGAACAAGAAAGGCCATTAACGATTTTTGATGATCCAGGGGGGCAGGGTATCCCCTGTTTAACTTTGATGTCACCCTGGGAAAAAATTTGCCCTTTGTTGA